>PVKV010014208.1:0-58391 GCA_004027835.1 Alouatta palliata | reverse complement strand
ACAAGCCCATTCAAAAGTGGGCAAAGGATATGAACAGACACTTTACAAAAGAAGACATACATGAAGCCAACAAACATATGAAAAAATGCTCATCATCACTGGTCATTAGAGAAATGCAAATCAAAACTACATTGAGATACCACCTCACGCCAGTTAGAATGGCGACCATTAAAAAATCTGGAGACAACAGATGCTGGAGAGGATGTGGAGAAATAGGAACCCTCTTACACTGTTGGTGGGAGTGTAAATTAGTTCAACCATTGTGGAAGACAGTGTGGCAATTCCTCAAGGACCTAGAAATAGAAATTCCATTTGACCCAGCAATCCCACTACTGGGTATATATCCAAAGGATTATAAATCATTCTACTATAAGGACATATGCACACGAATGTTCATTGCAGCACAGTTTACAATAGCAAAGACCTGGAACCAACCCAAATGCCCATCGATGATATACTGGACCAGGAAAATGTGGCACATATACACCATGGAATATTATGCAGCCGTCAAAAACAATGAGTTCGCATCCTTTGTAGGGACATGGATGAACCTGGAAACCATCATTCTCAGCAAACTGACACAAGAATAGAAAATCAAATACCGCATATTCTCACTCATAGGCGGGTGTTGAACAATGAGATCACATGGACACAGGGAGGGGAGCATCTCACACTGGGGTCATTTGGGGGGAAAAAGGGGAGGGACAGCAGGGGGTGGGGAGTTGGGGAGGGATAGCATGGGGAGAAATAACAGATATAGGTGATGGGGAGGAAGGCAGCAAGTCACACTGCCATGTGTGTACCTATGTAACGATCTTGCATGTTCTTCACATGTACCCCCAAACCTAAAATGCAATAAAAAGTATATATATATAAAAAAGAAAAAAAAAAAAGAAATATCTTCAAACGCAGGACAAGCCAATTGTGCGGATGCAGCGATATAATGTGCTTTGAAGAAGTGGTCATCTGTCATGTGTTAGTCATTATATATATTGACACAAACATTGCCATACAATCCTTAAAGTGACCTTGAGAGTGAGAAATTAGTAATTCTGACTTACAAGTAAAGAAATGAATAAAGAGAAGCTAAGTGATTTGCTAAGGATCACACAGTTGATGGATAGTAGGACAGTAATTTGTACCTGGACTTTCCTCTTTAGCTTCCTCATTTTTGAGAGAAGTCACCTTGGGCCCAGAATGTTAAATCCCATTCTCAGAATAAGTGGCAAAACCAAGTTCAATGCTTTTATCAGATGACTTTTGCTTCCACATGAGAGCTGAGAGCAAATTTGAATCTGGGAGTTAGAGGTATGTGATTTTTCTCTTACTGCAACTATCTAGAAAACAGAATCTGACTTTATCTTGAGCAGGAAACTTTTTTAGAAATGAAAAAAGAATGTTAGAATTAGGGAGGTTGGGGAGAGATAACATGGAGAGAAATGCCAGATATAGGTGACGGGGGATGGAGGCAGCAAACCACATTGCCTTGTATGTACCTATGCAACAATCCTTCATGTTCTGCTCATGTACCCCAGAACCTAAAGTGCAATTAAAGAAAAAAAAATATATATATATGTAAAGTAAACATCACTGTATATTCCATGAATATGCACAATTATTTTTGAATTAAAAAAATAAAATTTAAAAAACTTACTGAAAAAAAATAATTATAAAATTTTGCAAATACCTGCTCAGCCATTTTGCAGTTGATCTTAAGAAGTTAACTGAGGTTAAAGGACATGTATTACAAGCAATTAAAAGTAATGCCCAACCAAAGCTGATTAGTGTTTTCTTTCTGATTTAGCTTATTACTTTGACTTCTTTCTAGAATCTGATTGATGATCAGTTGTGTTTATATGATTGGTTTTGTATTTTCTTTCCCTTCAGTTTTCCTATGCAGATTTTTCTGAAATGTCTGTAAGTTTAGAGGTGGAGATATTGTGACATAACATAGAGAATAGAATCTAAAGCATCTCTATCAAGTTATTCATTTAGTATCATATAAATATAATTTTACAGAAAATGTTTTCCAAAAACTACATTTCATTTACCACTTCTAATGTTTTCTCTCAAAATAATCAATATGCAAAATGTATGATGTACAAAAAGACATAAATAAATATGCCAGAAAAGAAAAAGCAAACACTTAAATCTGCCACCTTGGTTAAAAATATAACATTCACAGTATAGTTTAAACTAGTCCTGTGTATTTCTCTCCTATTATATACATTTTTTCTTTCTGTCCAGATAAAAATTCTGTTCTAAATTTATTATTTTTATGTCACAATGCATACCTTTACATCATGTGTCTCAGTGCAATTTATGAAAATCATTGCCCAAATTATTTCTACTAAGCATATTGTCTCATCACCTGTCTAAGAGTACTTATGTACCACACCTTTAACTATTTTTTTTTTTTTTGAGGTGGACTTTCACTCTTGTTGCCCAGGCTGGAGTGCAATGGCACAATCTAGACTCATGGCAACCTCCACCTCTTGGGTTCAAGCGATTCTCCTTCATCAGCTTCTGGAGTAGCTGGGATTACAAGTGCCTGCTACCATGCCTGGCTAATTTTTGTATTTTTAGTAGAGGTTTCACCATGTTGACCAGGCTGGTCTCGAACCCCTGACTTCAGGTTAGCCATCAGCCTCAGCCTCCAAAAATGCTGGGATCACAGGTATGAGCCACCATGCTGGCTTATGCCACCTTCAACAGATTGCTTTGTCAATCTGAATGACCTAAAACAGGATTTAATTATGATTTTAACTTGTACTATTTAATAATGGGCCCCTGAAGCTTTCTGTATGTTTGTTAGCCATATATATATATATGTCTTTAAATCAATTGTCTATTCATATTTTTTACCTTTTTAATACAGACACATAAAACTATTGTTGTACAAATAGCTTACAAATATATTCTTAATATTAATAATTTATTATATAAACTGTAGATTTTTCTTTCAGACTCTAAATTTTCTTCATGATGGTTTAGGTTAACAGTTTTTTGTTATTTGCTAACTTGCTTATGTATATATTTGCTTTTAATTTTATATGAAATTAAATATATCTATCAGTTATTTTATGGTTTCTGCTTTAAAACTTTTTTTAGATGAAAATGGTTTATATGAATGTGTAAAGGAAAGACTAAATGTAACTCTTTTCTAAGTAAATATCCAATTATTTCAACATCACTGATGTAGAGATCCTCATTCTGTTCCATTAGTTGTGTTTTTTTGCATATATTTTAATTTTCCTATCAACTGATTACTCTTCTGGTATTTATTCACTCTACTTTTATCCATGTACACATTTATTCTCCTTTATAAACATTTCATATCATTTTTGAATAATGGGTTTAGTGATTTCCATTTTTATTTTATGATACTATTTTCTGACTGTTAGATTTTATATTTTAATTTTAATTTTTACTAATACTTTATGAGATCATTGACTTTTTGTTGCTATTTTGATAGTGACAAGTCTACACTGTTCATGAAGATTTAGATCATAAACATTTCCCCAATAATCTGGAACACAACATCAATTTCAATTATTCAAATTAATTAAAATAGAAATAAAATTAAATTCATTTATATTGAAACTAATTAGCATACTTTAAAGACTATACTCTTGATTTTTAAAAATATTTTAGAACACTGAATATTAATGGAAATTAGTTATGCTATAAGGTTTAAACATTTACAATAAATTAGATAACATCACTTCTGCAAAAGGCAATCTAACTGAGATAAAGTGTTAATTATCTTCAAAGAGATAAACTAGCATTTTATTATAACCATTCGCATCTAAACAAAATAATTGAATTTTATATCACAACCATCTTTTGAATTAAACAGAAACTAGTATTTAAAAATTATCATGGCACGACTAAAAATCCTGACAATCTTCCTGTCCCCTGAGAAATTCTAAAACACTGAAAAATAAAATATTTTTTTCAGGTATATGTTTCTGATGCCATTGAATCTGATTATAAAAAAAAAAAGGTTTTATAAACTTCCATTACTTTTGTTTCTTTATTACCAATAGAGTATTACATTTATGTAAAGGGAAAATGAGAGATCATACAATACTTCCTTTAATGTCTATGGCAATAATCAAAGAAGACATATTTGTCACTAGCAGTAAGATGAATAGCATCTTTTTCAACATTCTCCCATCTTCCTCACCTGAAACCTCTGCCTGGCTAGATAACTGAGTAGAGTGGGGTTTTTACTAGTGAAACTGACCACTAAAAATGAGGAGAATCTGGTTCCCAGATCCTGTTTTTCCCAAATTTAGCAAGGCAACTTTAGTTAATGGCTACAGTTTTTTACCTCAGTATCATCTATGGTAACAGGAAGACTTACAAATAAATGTTTATGAATATTGATATATATTTAATATCAACAAATATTTCAACTATAAACAATATAGATTTAAAATTCAATAAAATCATTTAAATAAAATGCAAATCTTGGTAATTAAGTTTTAGTATATCAGTAAGTTTTAGTACTTAATTATTACCTAGTTGATGTACAAATAATGATTACCAAGGGGAAGTATGTTTGCTTCTATGTTCTCTCTCAAAATTTACTGTAAACAACATTAGAAAATATGCTGCCAAATATGCAAAGAAATTATTTAAGCTTGCACAGTGAAATATGAAGATACTTGCAGGTAAGATAAGGTACACGCTGAGACAGTCCATGCCTTCTTAGACCTCAGGATTAATGTAGTTTATTTCAAAGTGTCCCTGTCTTGACTAATAACCCTTAATTAAAGTTTAAATGTTAAGTCCATGGATTAGCCACATAGTGCTAGAAGACTAGGAGATCTGTCCTCTCCTAGTCCTAGAGTAGGAGAGTAGCAGTTGGGGAATCCATGAAGCCAAGTGGATATTTTATATCTCCCTCCATGTGAAAAACAAAAATACAAAGCACACACTGAATTTCAATTAATTGGCATGCTATTCATAGTGCTATCGGTTAGTAATTCTCAAACCATTTCCTTGTGTGTTCTAAGTTTGGGTAAAAGAGTATTTATATTAAATATAAGGAATTAGATAATTTAGGTTCCTAGCTTTGAGTACTGACAGGGTATACAAAAATGACACACCAGCAGCAATGGATTACACTTAGTACCCATTTTGCAGAAATTTAATTCCAAGGCTAACAAAGGGAAAATGTAACATGATCCTAGAAGAGTTTGATATGCAAAACAGCAAAGCAGTTCTCAAAGAATAAATGAGGCCTATCAAAAGAAGACAATAATCAAAATGAATGTTTTTCCACTGAAAAAATAGGGAAGAATTTAAGTATAATAATTAATGATGATAGTGAAGAATTATCACCCACTAAATTTAAGAAAAAAATGAGTAAGTCTATGCTGATATAAGAAAAAATGAAAGAGAAAGATAAGTTACTCTTTATAGTATAATGTCATTAAATACAGAAGGAATTATAGAATTATAAAGTAATTAATAAACATGAAACCTAGTGGGGGTTTGATGAATAATAGAAACTTTACATAAATGAAGAATAGGAATGTTTTCACAGCATTATGTGTTCATTTTAAAAAGTAATATACTAACTTTATGGCAGAAGTTCTGGTAGACACTATGTTAACTAAATTATCAAAATCAATAACATCAATATTGGACAAAGACTGCTATATGGTTTGGCTGTGTCTCCATCCAAATCTCATCTTGAATTTCCACATGTTGTGGGAGGGCCCCAGCCAGAGGTAAATGAATCATGGAGGCAGGTGTTTCCCATGCTGTTCTCATGATAGTGAATAAGTTTCATAAGATCTGATGGTTTTAGAAGAGGGAATTTTTCTGCACAAGATCTCTCTCTCTCTTTGCCTGCTGCTGTCTATGTAAGATGTGACTTTCTCCTCCTTGCCTTACACCCTGAATGTGAGGTCTCTCCAGTAATGTGGAACTGTAAGTCCAATAAACCTTCTTCTTTTATAAATTGGTCAGTATTGGGTATGTAATTATTAGCAGTATGAAAATGAACTAATACAGTTAACTGGTACCATTAGAGTGGGTCATTGCTGAAAAAATACCAGAAAATGTGGAACTTATTTTGGAACTGAGTAACAGGCAGAGGTTGGAACCATTTGGAGGGCTTAGAAGAAAACAGGAAAATGTAGGCTAGTTTAGCACTCACTAGAGATTTATGGAATGGCTGGGACCAAAATGCTGATAATTATATAGACAATAAAATCCAGGCTAAGATGGTCTCAGGTGGAGATGAGGAAATTGTTGGGAACTGAAGCAAATGTGACTCTTGTTATGTTTTAGCAAAGAAACTGGCAGCATTTTGCCCCTACCCTAGAGATCTGTGGAACTTTTAACTTGAGAGAGATGATTTAGGGTAACTAGCAGTAAAAATTTCTAAGAAGTAAAACATTAGAAGGTGACTTGAGTACTGTTATATAAAGGTTATAAGGTTATATATTCAGTTATATAAGGGAACAGAGCATAAAAGTTCAGAAAATTTGCAGTTTGACAATGCAATACAAAAGAAAATCCCATTTTCTAAGGAGAAATTCAGGCTAGCTGCAGAAATTTGCATAAGTAATGAGGAGCCCAATGTTAAACCCCAAGACAATAGGAAAATATTTCCAGAGCATATCAGAGGTCTTCATGGCAGCCCCTCCCATCACAGGCCCAAAGGCCTAATAGGAAAAAGTGGTTTTGTGAACTGGACCCAAGGTCCTTCTGCTGTGTGCAGCCCACGGACTTGGTGCCCTGCATCCCAGCCACTCCAGCCATGGCTAAAAGGGGCCAATGCAGAACTCAGGCCACGGCTTCAGACGGTGCAAACCCCAAGCCTTGGCAGCTTACATGTATTGTTGAGCCTGCAAGTGCACAGAAGTCAAGTGGGGGTTTGGAAACCTCTGTCTAGATTTCAGAATATAAACGGAAACACCTGGATGTCCAGGCAGAAGTTTGCTGCAGGGGCGGGGCTCTCATGGAGAACCTCTGCTATGGCAGTGCAATAGAGAAATGTGGGGTTGAAGCACCCACACAGAGTCCCAACTGGGACTCTGCCTAGTGGAGCTGTGAGAAGAGGGCCACTGTCCCCAAGACCCCATAACGACAGATCCACTGACAGGTTGGACCATGCACCTGGAAAAGCAATAGGAACTCAATGCTAGTCCATGAAAGCATCAGGAGGGAGGTTGTAACCTGCAAAGCCACAGGAGCAGAGCTGCCTAAGACTATGGGAACGTACTTCTTGCATCACTGTGACCTGGATGTAAGACATGAAGTCAAAGGAGATTATTTTGGAGCTTGAAGATTTGACGGCCCTGCTGGATCTTGGACTTGCATGAGGCCTGTAGCCACTCTGTTTTTGTCAATTTCTCCCATTTAGAAGGGCTGTATTTACCCAATGCCTATACCCCCATTGTATCTAGGAAGTAACTAACTTGCTTTTGATTTTCTAGGCTGATATGAGGAAGGGACGTGCCCTGTCTCAGATGAGACTTTGGACTGCGGACTTTTGAGTTAAAGCTGAAATGAGTTAAGACTTTGGGGGACTGTTGGGAAGGCATGATTGATTTTGAAATGTGAGGAAATGAGCTTTGTGAGGGGCCAGGGGTGGAATGATATGGTTTGGCTGTGTCCCCACTCAAATCCCATCTTGAATTCCCATGTAGTGTGGAAGGGACCCAGTAGGAGGTAATTTAATTATGGGGGGCAGGTCTTTTCCATGTTGTTCCCATTACAGTGAATAAGTCTCATGAGATCTGACAGTTTTATAAAGGGGAATTTCCCTGCACAAGTTCTCTCTCTTTGCCTGCTACCATCCACGTAAGATGTGACTTGCTCCTCCTTGCCTTTCACCATGATTGTGAGGCCTCCCCAGGCATGTGGAAGTGTAAGTCCATTAAACCTCTTTCTTTTATAAATTGACCAGTCTTGGGTATGTCTTTATGAGCAGCAAGAAGATGGACAAATACAGAATGACATTCTATTTGTATTGATGGTCCACTAAAGGACATCAATGTCTCTATGGTATTTCTCCCAAAAGTCTCTAACCTAAATATAATCATTAGGAAATATCAGACACACCTAGATGAATGGATATTCTATATGGCTTATGTTTTTCAAAAATTTTCAAAGCTACAAAAGCTAGAAAAGTGCTAAGGATATGTTCCATTCAACTGAAGTGGCTAATCTGATGCTAATTTCAGGAAATCCTCAGACTGAGCTATGGCCAAGATGACAGTGGTAGGTGATGGGAGACAGTACTGAAAATATTATTGAGACATTTTTAAAAAATGAGTATGGACCAGAATTATATAACAGCATTGTATCAATGATAAACATCCTGGTTTCGATTATTCTCTTGTCGTTTTGTTAGAGAAGGCCCTTGTTTTTAGGGAATGGTACTTCTACCCTCAAAACGTTCAAAGTTTTTTGTACTACCCCTTCAACTTCTCAATAAGTTTCAAATTATGTAATACAAAAGGTTATAATGTATGGTATAGAGAAAATAAAGACTAATTTTCATTATCATTAATAAATGTCCATTTACCAGAGCTGGGTTGAACTATATATTAACTTTAATTATTGAGTTATAACTTGCCCATCAACAATTAATCAGGCAGTATTAAATTGGCAATATTTGTGCCTATGGTATTACACCACAAATTTGGAGAAATAAAAGATACCTTGGACATGGCTCAGTATTCATAAAGCTTTTAATCTGGTTTAAGAATCAAATCTATCAAATTTAAATATGACTAATGAGTTGGGTGATATGTGGAATATTGAAGTATGGAAAAGAAAACATACTTTAAAAGGACCACACTAAGAAAAAGTGGATTTATTGAATGAGCACCCTCATGGTTTATCCACTACCTCTGAGTGAGAGGACTAGAAATCCGGGGGGAAATGTGAAGTGAGAAATGTATTTATTGAGCATCTAACACATGCTTGGCATCAGGCTCAGTGTTTGCCACCTTATTTATTTGTCATTGTCATCACAATGCTGTGAGTTTTATGTTTTTTCATTTCTCACAATTTAGAAATTGGAAAGTGGTTACTGAGAAAGTTTAAATAACTTACCCAAAATTGTGTAGTCAGGATTTGCATTCATGTGGCTCTCATTTCAAAGCCAATTCTTAAAACAAATATGGAAAAAAATAATAAAGATCTTAATAAACCACCTTAATCAATCTCTTTGATTTTCCTATCTAAAAAAGAGAGTGTTTATACCAACCTGCAGTCTATTTCAACCCTAATCTAACCAGGAAAGTAACATAACTTTGCCAAATTCCCTTGTTAACATGCTAGTAACAGATTCTATACAAAGGAAGCCTCCATATCCTGTTAGTCTTCACTATCGTGAGTATTCTTATCTATAAAATGCATTTTCATGATGTACCAGGGCCATTCTGATTGCTTAAGTCAAATAAGTTAAACTGAAATGTATAGTTTTGTAAGTCAAAAAGTATCCTTTAAGCTATACAATTATTGGCGTATAACTAGGGATGTTTTTTACCCAAAATAGTGTGATGATGTTCCACTTGCATGTAGAATTTGGTTCAGGGCACAACTAATATGGTGAAGAAGAACTTGGGAAGAAGTGTGGCTGCTCCATAACGTGTGATTAGCTTTGTCCTTGAAGTTATTACTAAAACTTAATACTGAATGTGATCTCTAATTTATATGCATCTGAACAGACAACTCAACCTTTTGTGTTATTGTATCATCCTTCCATGGTATTCCCCTCTTTTAAAACTTCTTATTGAGCGATGGATCCAAGATGGCCGATTAGGAGCAGCTCAGGATTTGAGCTCCCAGCGAAAGTATGGAGGGAGAGTGGACTGTTGGATTTCCAGATGGATTTTTACTGCCCATAGACCAGGAGATTCCCAGGCAGAGAAGCCCCACAGGTCACCAGCGTGGCTGTTTTGGCTGGCACTCTGGCGCAGCGGTTCACCATACAAAATACACGGGTACAGGTGTGGTTTTAGCTGGTGACTGGCGCTCCTGAGAGACAGAGTCGCCCATTCAACTGATAAAAAAGGGGACTGAAACAGGGAGCCAGGCCAGGAGATTCCCAGGCAAAAAAGCACATGAATCTCAGCACAGCTGTTTCAGCTGGCAAAGGGGGTCGCCACATGGGAAATCACACAGATCCCGGCGCCTTTTCAACAGGCGACTGGAACACCTGGGAGGCAGAGTCGACTGTTCAACTAAAAAAAAAGGCGGGGGGGCTCTGAGGCAGGGAGCCAGGTGATCAGGGCTCGGCTGGTCCCATCCCCACAAAGTAACAGGAATCTGAAATGCTCTGGATTGAGAGTTTCACAGCAAGCACAGCTGAACCCGGGACAGTCCAGCTCTGTGGGGGAGGGGCATTCGCCATTATCGAGGCAGTCGATCACTACGGAGGTAGTCCGCCATTGCTGAGGCAGCCTGCCATTGCCGAGGCAGCCCGTCATTACAGAGAGAGTCTGCCATTATAGAGGTGGGCCACCATTTCCGAAGCAGTTCTAACTATACCCGTATAAACAGGACTGCAGGGAAATTCATATGGCAGCTGGGCGGAGCACACAGCAGCTCAGCAAAGCCTCTGCAGGCAGATAGTGACTAGGCTGCCTCCTCGCTGGGCAGGGCAGCCCTGAAAAAAGGCAGCAGCACAACAGAAACTCATAAATAAAGCCCTAACTCCCCAGGACAGAGCACCTGGGAAAAAAAAAGGGGGGGGATTTACGAGTTCTGCTGCAGCAGACTTAAACATACCTGCCCAGCAGCTCTTAATGAACAACAGAGCTCACAGCTCAGCACTTGAGCTCCTATAAAGGACAGACTGTCTCCTTAAGCAGCTCCCTGAACCCTGTATAGCCAAAGAGTCACCTCATAAAGGAGAGCTCAGACTGACATTTGGTGGGTATCCTTCTGGGACAAAGATAGCAGAAGAAGACACTGGCAGCAACCCTTATTGTTCCGCAGCTGCTGCAGGTGATCCCCTGGCAAGCAGAGTGGACCTCAGCAGTCCTACAGCAGAGAGGCCTGACTATTAGAAGGAAAACTAAGAAACAGAAGGAAAGAACTTCATCATCAACAATCTGGACGTTCACTCAGAGACCCAATCTGAAAGTCAACAACTACTAAGATGACAGGTGGATAAATCCACAAAGATGGGAAGAAACCAGCACAAAAAGGATGAAAACACCTGAAACCAGAATGCCTCTCCTCCTACAAGGGATCACAACTCCTCAACAGCAAGGGGACAAGGCTGGATGGAGAATGAGTGTGATGAATTGACAGAACCAGGCTTCAGAAGGTGAGTAATAAGAAACTTCTGTGAGCTAAAAGGATAAGTTCTAATCCAATGCAAAGAAACTAAGAAACTTGAAAAAAAGATATGACAAAATGCTAATGAGAGTAAACAACTTAGAGAGAAATATAAGTGAACTGATAGAGCTGAAAAACACAACACGAGAACTTCACAAAGCATACACAAGTTTAAACAGCTGAAATGACCAAGAAGAAGAAAGGATATCAGAGGTTGAAGATCAACTTATTGAAATAAAACGAGAAGGCAAGAGTAGAGAAAAAAGGGAAAAAAGGAATGAACAAAGTCTCCAAGACATATGGGACTATGTGAAAAGACCTAATCTACATTTGATAGATGTACTTGAACGTGACGGAGAGAAGGAATCCAAGCTGGAAAATACTCTTCAGGATACTATCCAGGAAAACCTCCCCAACCTAGCAAGGCAAGCCAATATTCAAGTCCAGGAAATACAGAGAACACCACAAAGATATTCCTCAAGAAGAGCAATCCCAAGGCACACAATTGTCATATTCACCAGGGTTGAAATGAAGGAGAAAATGCTAAGGGTAGCCAGAGAGAAAGGTTGGGTTACCCACAAAGGGAAGCCCATCAGACTCATAGCAGATCTCTCAGCAGAAACCCTACAAGCCAGAAGAGAGTGGGGGCCAATTTTCAGCATACTTAAGAAAAGAACTTTCAACCCAGAATTTCATATCCAGCCAAACTAAGCTTCATAAGTGAAGGAAAAATAAAATCCTTTGTGAACAAGCAAGTACTCAGATTTCATCACCACCAGGCCTGCTTTACAAGAGCTCCTGAAAGAGGTACTAAACATAGAAAGGAACAACCAGTACCAGCCACTCCAAAAACATACCAAATGGTAAAGAGCATCAACACAATGAAGAAACTGCATCAACTAATGGGCAAAACACCCAGCTAGCATCAAAATGGCAGGATCAAATTCACACCTAACAATATTAACCCTAAATGTAAATGGGCTAAATGCCCCAATCAAAAGACACAGACTGGAAAATTGGACAAAAAGCCAAAACTCATCAGTGTGCTGTATCCAGGAAACTCATTTTACATGCAAGGATACACAAAGGCTCAAAATAAAGGGATGGAGAAAGATTTACCAAGCAAATGGAGAGCAAAAACAAAGCAGGAGTTGCAATTCTCGTCTCTGATAAGAGACTTTAAACCAGCAAAGATCAAAAGAGACAAAGAAGGACATTACATAATGGTAAAAGGATCAATGCAACAAGAAGAGCTAACGATCCTAAATATATACGCACACAATACAGGAGCAACCAGATACATAAAGCAAATTCTTAATGACTTACAAAGAGACTTAGACTCCCACACAATAATAGTGGGAGACTTGAACACCCCATTGTCAATATTAGATCAGTGAGACAGAAAATTAACGAGGATATCCAGGACTTGAACTCAGACCTGGACCAAGCAAACGTAATAGACATTTACAGAACTCACCACCCCAAATCCACAGAATATACATTCTTCTCAACACCACATCACACCTACTCTCAGACTGACAACATAAGTGGAAGTAAATGATGGGGTTCTGTCCAGATAAACCCATTGTGAGCTGAAAATATCATGAGTCAATGCAACAAGAAGAGCTAACGATCCTAAATATATATGCACCCAATACAGGAGCACCCAGATACATAAGGCAAGTTCTTAATGAATTACAAAGAGACTTAGACTCCCACACAATAATAGTGGGAGACTTGAACACCCCATTGTCAGTATTAGACAGATCGACGAGACAGAAAATTAACAAGGATATCCAGGATCTGAACTCAGACCTGGATCAAGCAAACCTAATAGACATTTACAGAACTCTCCACCCCAAATCCACAGAATATACATTCTTCTCAGAACCACATCACACCTACTCTAAAATTGACCACATAATTGGAAGTAAATCACTCCTCAGCAAATGCAAAAGAACGGAAATCATAACAAACAGTCTCTCAGACCATGGTGCAATCAAGTTAGAACTCAGAATTCAGAAACTAACTCAGAACCACACAGCTTCATGGAAACTGAACAACTGGCTCTTGAATGTTGACTGGATAAACAACAAAATGAAGGTAGAAATAAAGATGTTCTTCGAAACCAACGAGAGAACAAAGACAAAACGTACCAGAATCTCTGGGACACATTTAAAGCAGTGTCTAGAGGAAAATATACAGCAATAAATGCCCACATGAGAAGCAAGGAAAGATGTAAAATCGACACCCTATTGTCAAAATTGAAAGAGCTAGAGGAGCAAGATCAAAAAAACTCAAAACCTAGCAGAAGACAAGAAATAACTAATATCAGAACAGAACTGAAGGAGATAAAGACACAAAAACCCTTCAAAAAATCAATAAATCCAGAAGGTGCTTTTGCAAAAAGATCAACAAAATAGACCACTAGCCAGATTAATAAAAAAGAAAAGAGAGGATAATTAAATAGATGCAATACAAAATGATAATGGGGATATCACCACAGATTCCACAGAAATACAAACCATCATCAGAGATTATTACAAACAACTCTATGCACAAAACTAGTAAAACCTGGAAGAAATGGATAAATTTCTGGACACTTGCATCCTTCCAAGCCTAAACCAGGAAGAAGTCGAAACCCTGATTAGACCAATAACAAGTCTGAAGTTGAGGCAACCATTGAGAGCCTACAACCCAAAAGATGCCCAGGTCCAGAGGGGGTCACAGCCTAATTCTACCAGACATACAAAGAGGAGCTGGTACCATTCCTTCTGAAACTATTCCAAACAATACAAAAAGAGGGAATCCTTCCCAAATCATTTTATGAGACCAACATCATCCTGATACCAAAACCCGGCAGAGACTCAGCAAGAAAATAAAACTTCAGGCCAATATCCGTGATGAACACAGATGCAAAAATCTTCAATAAAATACTGGCAAACCGATTGCAACAGCACATCAAAAAGCTTATCCACCATGATCAAGTAGGCTTCGTCCCGGGGATGCAAGTCTGATTCAACATACGCAAGTCTGTAAACATAATTCACCAAATAAAAAGAACCAAAGACAAAAACCACATGATTATCTCAGTTGATGCAGAGAAGGCCTTTGACAAAATTCAACAGCCCTTTATGCTAAAAATCCTCAATAAACTAGGTATTGACAGAACGTATCTCAAAATAATGAAAGCTATTTACGACAAACCCACAGCCAATATCATACTGAATGGGCAAAAACTGGAAACATTCCCTTTGAAATCTGGCACTAGACAAGGATGCCCTCTCTCACCACTCCTATTCAACATGGTACTGGAAGTTCTAGCCAGAGCAATCAGGCAAGAAAAAGAAATAAAGGTATTCAAACAGGAAAGGAGGAAGTCAAATTGTCTCTATTTGCAGATGACATGATTGTATATCTAGAAGACCCCATCGTCTCAGCCTAAAATCTCCTGAAACTGATAAGCAACTTCAGCAAAGTCTCAGGATACAAAATCAATATGCAAAAATCACAAGCATCTACAACCATCCAATCTTTGACAAACCTGACAAAAACAAGCAATGGAGAAAGGATTCCCTGTTTAATAAATGGTGTTGGGAAAACTGGCTAGCTATGTGTAGAAAACAGAAACTGGACTCCTTTCTGATGCCTTATACTAAAATTAACTCCAGATGGATTAAAGACTTAAACTTAAGACCTAGTACCATAAAAACCCTAGAAGAAAACCCAGGCAAAACCATTCAGGACGTAAGTGTAGGCAAGGACTTCATGACCAAAACACCAAAAGCATTACCAACAAAAGCCAAAATAGACAAATGGGACCTAATCAAACTCCAGAGCTTCTGCACGGCAAAAGAAACAGTCATTATTTGAGTGAATCGGCAACGAACAGAAAGTGAAAAAATTTCTGCAATCTGTTCATCTGACAAAGGGCTGATATCTAGAATCTACAAAGAACTGAAACAGATTGACAAGAAAAAAACAAACAAGCCCATTCAAAAGTGGGTGAAGGATATGAACAGACACTTTACAAAAGAAGACATACATGAGGCCAACAAACATATGAAAAAATGCTCATCATCACTGCTGATTAGAGAAATGCAAATCAAAACTACATTGAGATACCATCTCACGCCAGTCAGAATGGCGATCATTAAAAAATCGGGAGACAACAGATGCTGGAGGGGATGTGGAGAAATAGGAATGCTTTTACACTGTTGGTGGGAGTGTAAATTAGTTCAACCATTGTGGAAGATAGTGTGGCGATTCCTCAAGGACCTAGAAATAGAAATTCCATTTGACCCAACAATCCCATTACTGGGTATATATCCAAAGGATTATAAATTGTTCTCCTATAAGGACACATGTGCACAAATGTTCATTGTAGCATTGTTTACAATAGCAAAGACATGGAACCAACCCAAATGCCCATTGATGATAGACTGGACAGGAAAAATGTGGCACATATACACCATGGAATACTATGCAGCCATCAAAAAGGATGAGTTCGTGTCTTTTGTAGGGACATGGATGAACCTGGAAACCATCATTCTCAGCAAACTGACACAAGAACAGAAAATCAAACACCACATGTTCTCACTCATAGGTGGGTGTTGAACAATGAGAACACATGGACACGGGGAGGGAAGCATCACACACTGGGGTCTGTTGGGGGGAAATAGGGGAGGGACAGCGGGGGATGGGAAGTTGGGGACAGAGAGCATGGGGAGAAATGCCAGATAAAGGTTATGGGGAGGAAGGCAGCATATCACACTGCCATGTGTGTACCTATGCAACAATCTTGCATGTTCTTCATATGTACCCTGAAACTTAAAATGCAATAAAAAAAAACTTCTTATCATTGCATTTATTGATTTAATATAAACTGAGTACTCACTATGTCAATAATTGGTAGGGGTACCATATATATAAATGGCCAGATTCAGTCAAGTGCCATTTCAGTCATCATGACCTCCCTGCCAGGTTAGCTTTGATGTTTTTCCACTATGTTCTTAGGGCATTTTCAACATATGTCTATTTTGTTGTAATATTTACTCCATTATCATACCATTCATTAATATATCTGTGTACTAGGTACACAAACAAGTTTATAAAGAGAGAAACTAATTCTTATTTCTTCATTGTAACTTTCTTAATAACAAGCATAGTGCACTGCAAAAAATAAATAAGAAATATTTGTGAGAAAATAAAAGATTTTTATATTTGCTTCTTATGTTGTTCTTACTTGCCCTGTGGTCACTACCTAGTCAAAATTAATAAAAGATCTCTATCAAGCACAAAAGCTTCAGGTAAAAAAAAAGAAAAAGAACTTTAAAATTTTCATTTCATTGGGTTGACCTCTGTGGGAAAATATGGTTATCTTTATACTTATAAAACCTTTTCTTCCGTTCCTTTACTTCTTTTTTCCCTAAGGACTTTGCTTTAGAAAAGTAGAAACACAAAGGCCACCAGACAGAGAAGCTAACTTTAATATCATCCTCTTATTTAATTCTAAGAAATTTGTATTGATAATTAAATTAATCATGTATCTTCCAAATTTATTAAGTGACTTCCCAACAAGTTTGCTGTCTTTATTGAGCACCCAGCTTCTCTGCGTGAATGAGACAAAGTGCTGCCTTTGTTACTGTGTTCTGACTACTCAGCAATTTCTTAGAATTTATGAATTTAAGATAAATAAGCCGTAAAAGATGAATCTTTCCATTTATCCATGTTGAGAAGACTTATTCATTCACTTGTGCTAAACTCTACAGTACTTGTGAACTCTATAACTTAATTAACATTTTTAAAAACAAAATAAAAATAGCAAGAATTTGGCATTTTCCCATCCTTCTCTGTTTTATGATTGCATTTCATTTTTCCTATAATGCTCCAGTTCTGCAAATACAGCCAATTTTTTTAAGTAATTAGGTTGTCTATTTTGGGTAAATACGCTACACAGTGTGAGAATGCATAAAGTATCTGTGTGACTTGATATAAATTGTGTTAATTAAACACGCTATTGTTTAGAAGTAACATCTTAAAACAACCACCAGAGAATTCATTTTTAATGCGGTAATCAAATTCTGGTCCTTGGAAGGCTTAAGCTTAATGAGCTCCAGGAACAACAATCAAGTGAAGATTTTTTTTTTTTTCCAGTAACCAGGGCCAATGTGGCTGAGGTAAGCTAGGGCAGAGAATAGGGTAAATTTCAGGTATCAATGCCACTCTGCAAGGCAGTCATCAGTCGAGACAATATTGAAGATAGAGCTGAGAAAATAGAAGTAAATGTTTACTGAGTATGTACTGTAAATTACAAACAAGACCATGTGTTAAGTAATATACACGGCATTTCTTTTCTAATCTGTTCCACAACCATATGGGAACATGTTTTCTCTAAAGACTGTGAACTAGAATTCAGTTCCAGTAAGTAACCAACAAAGAGATCACAAGGTTAAATAACTTCATTGGGATGCATATTTAAAAACTACAAAGTAATGGCATTTTCTAAATTAGCAAGGCCTACTCAAAAGGTGGATACAGGGTTGGGTAAAGAGAGAATGAGAAAAGCAAACTAGAAAGTAGGAGAAAAGAGAGGTTAGAGAAAGTAAGGCAGTGGACAAATCCTGGGTTTCTGAGGCTTATACAGTTGGAGGAGACCTCCTCATGGTAAACAATACAAAGTTTTGAATATAAAGATATTTAAATTTAAATTTTAATATTTAATATTTAAATTTAAAAGAGACTCATCCTAGTTATGTTTTCCTACATATTAAATTATTCCCCAAATTTACAAATTAAATTTTCCTATTATGTTTTACATCTCTGGAGTTGGATAGGATCAACTAATAAGTATTTGCTTAGGGTCCCTCATGTCACTGGAACTACATGCTAGAGAAGGCAGGAGTCATCTGCGTCCTTGACGAGCTGGGCAACCAAAATGACTCATTCACATGACTGTCAATTTCTACTGGCAATCACTGAGCACGTAGCTATGACGCTACACCATAATCCTAGCGTGTCTTCATGGCCTCTGCATGTGACTTGTGCTTCTCACGAAATGGCATCTGAGTTCTGAGAGCTAGTATTACAAGAAGCAGCTTTCCAATAGAGTCGAAGCCAATTTTCCCAGTCCTTTTCAAGAGTTGCCTGCAAGTTGCCACAACATCACTTCCACTGCATTTTATTGATGAAGCACTCAAGCCAAGATAGCCAATTAGACAAAGCCAGGAGGAACACTGGGAAGATTGGCTCACTCTGAGCAGGTCTTTTAAGGGAAGGCATTGAGAGTGGATGGAGCGAGGACATGGATGCTGAGCTGCAAAGGGAGAAAGCTGGAAACACTGCATGGGACTAGCGAGCACCAGGATAGATTCCTGGCCTCCAGCAACTCCTAGTGAAGGTAAGCTGAAAAGGCAGGGAATGGAACACTCTTACCACAGACCTCCAGAATCTTAGCTGCAGGAGACCTTATCACCCTCACAGACACATGAGCTAGCAGGGACAGCTGCTTAGAAAGGTTACAGGAGTGGGAGTCCAGCCTGTATGTAGTCCAGAGAGCTTAATGTGGGTATGTCAGGAGTTCAGTACAGGCAAGGACGCCCATCCCCTAAGGCTTGACATGCTCCTCTAGTAGATGTTAGCCATAAAGTGACTATTGGACTTAGACTGAGCAGGGTGGTCTTCCCTGTAAGACAGGGCCAATCTGATCTGAGTGCTCTCCTGTCCACTTACCTCTCCTGCAGCCCAAGCCTGCCAGCGTCCACTTGCAGCACAGCTTTGGATGACCAACCAGGTTGCTTCTCAGTGCTCTCATTATAGTTGTTTTACCAGAATACCACAGCTGACCATCAGAGACCTTCAGTAGACCAGCCACCGCCAACATGTGCCAGCCTACCTGCAGCCTCCCATACCCTACCCTTCTCCCTTTTTCAGCCTTCCCCCACCACTTTGCCGTTCACATTTGCCCACAGCCATCCCCACATTGCTCTGCTGGCACACACAGGGGGGCTTACTCCCCGCACCCTGCTAGCCTTCATCTATGCATAGACCCCACCAAACTCTGCTGCAGGTGGAAGGACAACTAATGCCCTGCTCATTGCCGGACTATGTGCAGGTACCTGGCCACACCGTCATTACCTGTGTGAATGCTCACTCTGATTCCAGCATCCCCACCCCTAAGCCCTAGCCCTGGTGCAGCTGCCACTGCCAGTGTAAATGTGCACAGGAAGAATGGTGGCCCTGCCCCCATCAGCACTCTATCATTGCTCATGCTAACATGAGCACACACAGGAATGCCAAAATCCACTCCTGCCAGTACCCTACCCCAGGCAAAGCACCTACACTCTGCCATGCTACTGTGACTCCTGGAAGGCATAGGCGAGCATTGATCCCACTGCCACCACCCCATAAATAATTTTGGCTGGCACCACCCATTAGAGTGTTGTGGCCAGGAGAATCACCTCAGGCCCTCAGGCACAGCATTTTTCTAACCTTAAGGGGCCACAGAAAAAGCTGAAAGGCAGTGTACCAGCCCCCGCAGGGTTAAACCATGCAGACCAGGAGTGCTGAGCTGAGCCTCGGCCTCCTGAAATCTTTCAGAAAGAAAGCCAGTAAACTGAACCCACCTTAAACCACAATCAAACCCCAAAGGGCATCAAAGGAGATAAAAGCAAAATCCTATCCAAAGGACAGCAAGTTCAAAGACTGAAGGAACACTGGCACACAAATGAGAAAAAAATAGCACAAGCACTCTGGCAGCTCAGAAAGAAAGAGTGTCTTTTTACTTCTAAAGGATGTGTGGTTATTAACCAGCCTAAAATGGCTGAAATGACAGAAATAGAATTCAGAATATGGAGAGAAGCAAAGATCATCAAGATTCCGAAGAAAGTTGAAACATAATCCAAGGAATCTAAAGAATACATTAAAATGATACAGGAGCTGAAAGATGAAATTGTCATTTTAAGAAAGAACCAAACTGGTCTGATGGAGGTGAAAATAATCATTTCAAGGATTTCAGAATAAAATTGCAAGTATTAACAGGGTAATCGACCAAACTGTGGGAAGACTCTCAGATCTTGAAGTCTGGTTCTCCAAAATAACTCCATCAAACAAAAATAAAGAATGAACAAAACCTCCAAAAAATAAGGAATTATGTAAAGAAATCAAATCTATGACTCACTGGGATTCCCAAAAGAGAAGGAAAGAAACCAAGCAACTTGAAGAACATATTTAAGGAAATTATTCATGAAAATTTCCCCTACCTTGCTACAGAAGCCAACATTCAAATTCAGGAAATGCAGGAAACCTCTTTGAGATGCTGCACAAGATGACCATTCCTAAGACAAATATTCATAAGATTCTCCAATATCAAAATGAAAGAAAAAGACAGAGAAGGGGCAGATCACCTATAAAGAGCACCCCATTTATCAGGCTAACAAACAGCAGATGATTCAGCAGAAAGTGTACAAGTCAGAGAGACTGGGGGCCTATATTCAGCACTCTTCAACCAAGAATCTCATATCCAGCCAAACTAAGCTCCATAAGCAAAAGAGATATAAGATCCTTTTCAGACAAGTAAATGCTAAGGGAATTCAAATACCTACTAGACCTACAAGACCTGACTTACAAGAGGTCCTGAAGTGTATAATAAATATGGAAAAGAAAGACCATTAGCAGCTGCCACAAAAAACACACATAATTACCTGAATCATTGACACTATAAAGCAAGCACATAATTAAGTATGTATAATAACCAGCTAACAACATGATGACAGAATAAAATCCACACATATTAACATCATCCTTGTATGTAAATGGGTGAAATATACACTTAAAAGACACAGAGTGGCAAGCTGGATAAAGAAACAGGACCCAACTCTATGCTGTCTTCAAGAGATCCATCTCACCATCAATGACATCCATAGGCTCAAATAAAGTCATGGGAAAAAATCTACCAGGCAAATGAAAAACAAAAAAGAGCATGTATTGCTATTTGAATTTCAGAAAAACAAAAAAGCAGACTTTAAAACAATAAAGATTAAAAACAGACAAATAATAGTAAAGAGGTCAATTCAACAAGAAAATCTAACAATCCTAAATATGTATTTACCCAGAAAAACAGCACTCAGATTCATAAAACCAAGTTCTTAGAGCTCACTGAAGAAACCTGACTAACCACACAGTAATGGTGAGAAACTTCAACATTGCACTGACAGTATAAGATCATTAAGGCAGAAAACTAACAAAAATATTTGGGACTGGAACTTGACACTTGACCAAATGGATCTAACAGACATCCGCAGAACTCTTCACCCCAAACAAGAGAATAATCACTTCTCATCTGCACATGGCACATTATACCAACCACACTCTTAGACCACAGTGTAATACAAGTAGAAATTAATGCTTAAAAAAAACACTCAAAACCACATAATTACATGGAAATTAAACAAACTTCTTACTGAATAACTTTTGGGTAAAGAATAAAATTAAGAGAGAAATCAAAAAATCCTTTGAAGTTAATGAGAACAAGGATATAACATATGAGAATCTCTGGAACCCAGCAAAAACATTGATAAGAATAAAGTTTACAGTGTTAAATACCCACATCAAAAAACTAAACATCTCAAATGAAGAACCATTATCACAACTAGAGGAATTGAGAAAGAAGAGTAAACCAACCCTAAAGCCAGCAGAAAATATTAAATAATTCAAAACAGAGTTGAACAGAATGAAACTGGGAGGTGAAAAACCATACAAAAGATTAACACACTTATTAATTGGTTATTTGACAGAATAAATAAGACTGATAGACTTCTAGTTACACTAATAGAAAAGAGAAGACACACACACAATCATTAATGACAAAAGGGACTTTACAACTGATCCCTCAGAAATATGGAAAACCCTCAGACACTATTAGAAAAAACTATATGCATACAAACTAGAAAACCTAGAAGAAATGAATAAATTCCTGGAAATATATTTATCCCAAAGTTGAACCAGGAAGAAATTAAATCCCTGAATAGAAAAATAATGAGTTCCAAAAGCGAATCACTAATAAAAAGGCTACCAACCAGAAAAAAGACCAGGGCAAGCTGGAATCACAGGCAAATTCCTCCAAATATATAAGAAACAGCTGATATCATTCCTACCGAAACTATTCCGGAGGTTTACTTCTTCAGGAGGAGGTACTTCTACCTAAATCATTCTGGGAGGCCAGCATCATTCTGATACCAAAACCTGGCAGAAACACAGCAAAAATATAAAACTTAAAATTTCTGGGCAATATTCTTGATGAACATAGATACAAAAATCCTAAACAAAATACTAGCAAGCCAAATCCAGCACCACATCAAAAAGCGAATCCACCACTATCATGTAGGCTTTATCCCTGGGATGGGATGGTAGTTCAACATACAAAAATCAATAAATGTGATTCATCTCATAAACAGAACTAAAAAAAAAGCTACATCATCCTCTCAATAAATGCAGAAAAAACTTTTGATATAATTCAACATCCCTTCATATTAAAAATACTTAACAAACCAGGCTTTTAAAGAACATACCTCAAATTAATGAGCCTTCTATGACCAACCCACAGCCAACATCATACTAAACATGCAGAAGCTAGAAGCATTCCCCTTGAGTACCAGATGAAGACAAGGATGCCCAATCCTACCACCCCATGCAACATAGCAATGGGAGTCCCAGCCAGAGCAATCAGGCAATAGAAAGAAACACAAGGCATCCAAATAGGAAGAGAAGAATTCAAACTACCTCTGCATACAGATTATATAATTCTGTATCTGGAAAACACCATAGTCACTGCCTAATAGCTCCTAGATCGGATAAACAACTTCAGCAAAGTATAAGGATACAAAATCACTGTATAAAAATTAGTAGCATTTCTATACACCACCAACATCCAAAATGAGAGCAAAATTGAGAATGCAATCCAATTCACAATAGCCACAGAAAAAATAAAATACTTAGGAATCTAGCTAACCAGGGATGTGAAAGATCTCTACAATGAAAATTACAGAACACTGAAATAAATCAGAGATGATACAAAGAAATGGAAAAAGATTACATATCCATGGATAGGAAGAAAAAGTTTTGTGAAAATGGCCATAGTGCTGAAAGCAATTTAGAGATTCAACGCTATTCCTATCAAACTACCCATGGCATTCTTCACAGAACTAAAAAACAAAACAAAACAAAAATCTATTTTAAAATTCATGTGAAACCTACAAAGAGCCTGAATAGCCAAGGCAACCCTAAGGAAGAAAAACAAAACTAGAGGCATCACACTATACTACAGGGTTACAGTAACCAAAACAGCATGGTAATGATATACAAGTAGACACACAGATTAATAGAACAGTTTAGAGAACCCAGAAATAAAGTCATACACCTGCAACTATCTGTCCTTTGACAAAGTTGACAAAGCAAAAGGGAAATAATAACCGGCTAGCCATACGGAGAAGTTGAATCTGGACCCCTTCTGAAGCAGTCTTGTTGTACGGCATGATACCCAAGGTTCATTTCCTCATGACAAGGAAATCAAGGACACAGAAACACAAGAAGTGAGGCTAAGAGCAGATGTTTAATAGGTGAAAGAAAGAGAAGAGTCTCCTGTGGAGAGAGGGGTCCAAAAGAGGTTTCCGGTCCTAAGCGAAATTCAGGGGAGTTTATAGATGAGCTTGTGGAGCTGGTGACTGATTTACACAGGGCACAAAGATTGGTTTGACCAGGTGTGCCATTTGCATAGTGCATGAAAAGCCAGCCACCTCACCCTAATCTTTTATTATGCAAATGTGCTCTCTGCCTGGCCAACACCATGTTGCGTATTTCTTAATTGTACACATGATAATAAAAAAAGAGAAGATGGAGCCTCCATGCTGGATATGCCTGGCTCCTGGTTAGCTCTTTCCCATTCGCACAGCTGTTGTCATTCACCCATGCAAGCTTCTAGCTTGCTTATCTACATTTGAAGTTCGATTTTGCAAGCTGCTCTGTGTTAGAAAAAAATAATTTGGGGTATTGCTTTTTATTAGAAGGGAAGCTTTGTCAAGGACTCTTTTACCTTCACTGCATGCCTAAATAATTTCTTTCTCCCTCCTGTCACTTACAAACACCATATACAGAAATGACCTCACAATGAATTAAAGACTTAAATGTAAAACTTAAAACTATGAAAACCCTGGAAGATAACCTAGGAAACACCATTCTGAACATAGGAATGGACAAATATTTCATGAGGATGCCAAAGGCAATTGCAATGAAAATATAAGTTGACAAATAGGCCTAATTAAACTAAAGAGCATCTGCAAAGCAAAAGAAACTATAAACAGACTGAACAGACAACCTACAGACTGGGAGAAGATGTTCCAAACTATGCATCCAAGAAAACTGTAATATCTAGAATCTATAAGAAACTTCAATAAATTAACATGCAAAACACAAAAAACTCTATTAAAAAGTGGGCAAAGATATGGACACTTTTCCAAAGACAACATACACATGGCCAAGAAGTAGTATATTAAAAATGCTTACATCACTAATCATTACAGATGTACAACCCAAAACCATAATGAGATACCATCTTACACTAGTAAGAATGGCTATTACTAAAAAGTTTTTTAAAAAAATGCTGTCGACATTGCAGAGAAAAGGGATTGTTTATGCATTGCCATTGGGAAAGTAAATTAGTTCAGCTATTGTGGAAAGCAGTCTGGCAACTTCTCAAAGAACTTATAAGTACCATATGATTCATGTAACCATATATATACCCGCCCCCACACACACACTATATGTGTGTGTGTGTGTGTGTGTATATATATATATATATATATGAATGGAAATATATATATATATATATATATGAATTCATATATATATGAATAGAAATCATTATACCATAAAGACACATGCATGTGCATGCTTATTGTAGTACTATTCACAGTAGCAAAGTCATAGAATCAAACTAAATGCCCATCAGTGGTAGAACAGATGAAGAAAATGACTAGGAGAATCAAGTGAGCCTAGAAAATCAAGATTATCAGTCATATTTATTTTAGATTATATATGAGAATACTGACCAAAGAATACTGGACAAAGTGAGTTTTTTGAAATTACATAGCAAATGAGTGACAGATTAAGATTAATTTTAGCATGGGCATGGTGGCTCATGCCTATAATCCTAGCACTTTGGGAGGCTGAGGTGGGCAGATCACCTGAGATCAGGAGTTTGAGACCAGCCTGGCCAATATGGCGAAACCCCATCTCTACTAAAGATACAAAAAATTAGCTGGGCATGGTGGTAGGAGCCTGTAATCCCAGCCACTCGGGAGGCTGAGTCAGGAGAATCACTTGAACCCAGGAGATGGATGTTGAAGTGAGCCAAGATCATGCCATTGTACTCCAGCCTGGGCAACAAGAGTAAAATTCCACCTCAGAAAAAATAAAAAGATTAATTTTAGATTTTATAATATTGCAAAATTGAATTAAAAATTAAAACATTTTTATTAAAAGAACATTTTTTCTTAAAAAGAACTAAAAATTTTTCTTATGTACATTTACCCAAGTTGAAATATAGCCACAATAAAAAAGGTTTGCCAAGTGAGAATCTGGGATTTTTGCTTGAACATACATTCTTGGATACATTATAATATGAGCTTCCTGAAGGAAGAGAATATGTCTGCTTTGCTCAGCTTTGCATCTCTAGGATTTACCACAATGCTTGGCACATGATATGTAAATGCTAAATCAATATTTTTTAAAAAATTAAGTAATGAAAATAGTTTTTATTATTTCAACTTTCCAAAATATATGTTTTTTTTTTTTTTGAGACGGAGTTTCGCTCTTATTACCCAGGCTGGAGTGCAATGTCGTGATCTCGGCTCACTGCAACCTCCGCCTCCTGGGTTCCAACAATTCTCCTGCCTCAGCCTCCCAAGTAGCTGGGACTACAGGCATGTGTCACCATGCCCAGCTAATTTTTGTATTTTTAGTAGAGACAGGGTTTCACCATGTTGACCAGGATGGTCTCGATCTCTTGACCTCGTGATCCACCCGCCTCAGCCTCCCAAAGTGCTGGGATTACAGGTGTGAGCCACCACGCCCAGTCAACTTTCCAAAATATTTTAAAGGCAATATAACTTGCATGTCTGCTTTGTATCTCAAATCATCAGCCAGGTTGTATTCTATGTATCTTGTTTCCTACCCTGTTTCCGGGAAGTGCACCAGTCCTAGAAAAGCATGAAGCAGAGCCATTCTCATTGGTTCACAGACCTGCAGCTTTATACAGATCTGCTCCAGCTGACCAGAGGCCTATTAGCATGATATTTCTACAAGCTTGTATGTTACCGACTTCTTCAGTGCTTTATTATGGATAATAGCTGAACAACAGAAGATGTTTTTCCCTTTATTATTGTTGCTTTGTTTTAAATTTTGTTTGCTATTTTTGGTTATGTTTGTTGGTTTGTTAAGTTTTTGGTTTAAAAAAAATGAATAAAAGAAACTATCTAAAATGCTCACTTTTTAATATAATGCATAAATAGTATCATTTCATATATCAAAATGTAGAATTTGAAGGTGCACATTCACCCATGGAGTAGGAACAATTCCTAAAGCAAGACAGAAAACAGCTCATGATAAATGTTTCCGTTACAATTTAATTTTTGTTTAAACATTTAAAACGGTTTAAAGTACATTCTAGAATTACATAAATAACAAACTGGTCAATTTTCCTGTTGCTTGTACTCCCCACAGTTTAAGCCTATTTCATTAAGTGACGATAGGAATCATTAAGTTAAATGCATATTCTGCATATTAAAATTGTTGTATGCAAAGATATCCAGAAGCTTGTAATAGAAGTGAAACTTAGTAGTGATCTAAGAGAATGTACATTCACCCAGTCATGGTACTATCAACCTACTGAGGATAATTGAGGACTGAAGGCATTTTAGATAAGAACAAAAATATTGGTTTCCAATTTTTTTCTCTAGAGAGATGGAATCAATGGGGCAGCAGAACTGAGACCGGCATAGCTACCCAAACTCTCACACTTAAAAGCTCATCTTATGACCTTCTCAAGTTTTCTCTAGGCCTGGGTTGTGTCAATGAAAGACAAATCCACTGGGTATTTACGTCTAATGAAGAAAATAATCATTATAAAGCAATAAGACTGAATAGCTGTTGATAGGAGCAACTGATACTGTATAATATGTTAATTTCATAATTAGCACAAATTAATTTATATTTAATAATCAAGGGTATTTATTAATAATTTTATTAATAAGATGCTGAGGGTGATAATTAGCAACTAAATGTGACTTGCAAAAATCACAAGTGTTTCTTGGCAGTACAGAAGGAGACTCACTTCCTGCCCTGGGAAGGCAGAAAAAGCTCAGGGCAGTTCAAAGCTGTAATCAGAATTGCAGGAAACCTCTAGAGAAGGTTGAACTCTTAGTCTCATTACGCCTGCTACCTTAATGTCAAGACTCCAACTGGGAAAGAAAGGCACTCTAAAACATAAAGTTAGGAACATCTGGGTGGTACACTTGAAAATCTTCAGTCTCTGTGGCTGCAAAGATAACCCACTTCTCCCTGTTGAAAGCTAGGGCTGTCCCCATGCTTAAAGGCAGAGACTGTTCTTAATCTTCCCCCAACTACCTTCTGGATACAACACCAGTAAGTCTAAATCACAAGACAACAGAGTTGGAGAAGTTCTAGGCCTTGAATGAAAGAAAAAAGCTGCACCCTGAATGGCCTGCAGAACTAGCCAACTTGTACAGGCAAGAATTGGGAGTGTTATGTATGAAAATAAATTTCAAGAGTGTTAAATCAAGAGGTAGGCAGTGAAATGTGAAGTTGGATAAAGGTAAGTTTATTCATGTGGGATTCCTCTTCCAGTTCATAGGACTTAATACTACGGAAAAGACCCTTGGAGATTGCACTAACTAGTGCTCATACTGTTAATGGAAGCATGGAAAAACCAGTGGAATACAGTATGTAAAATAGAAGTACTTGAACCACTATGACAGAGTTAAGCAAGGGATCAAAAGCTTCTGAGAACTGGATATGCTAAAGTGGATATAGTATGTAATATTGTGATACTCAGAAGATGACTGTGTTCCTGGTAGATACTTCCTTTACCAAAACAATAAAAAACATATTAATGAGAGAGGCACCAGCACCACTGGGAAGTCCTGGGTATATGTTCTCTGAAGTCCACAGCTGATGGTAGGAAATACAGTGACAGAACTAGGTTACATGAGAGCAGTGGGGAAGGTGGGTTCCTTAAAGGATAGAAACTAAATTGTTTATTGCTGTAAAAACTAAGTCAGAGAGGAAGCTGGGGGACTCAGAACTGTGGAGATAGTTAATAGTATATGGTGTTACCTTCAAAGCTAAAAACAAATGCTTCTATCTTGTTCCTCTCACTACTAAAAAGAAAGCATGGCAAATTGTAGGCCTCCTTTGGGTTCCTGAGGCATGTATTCTGCACTTAGGAATCCTGTTGACCTCATACGTTTGATGACACATCATACTCAGCTTTAAGCGAGGCCAAGAGTAAGCATAGGCTTTGCAGCAAGTCCAGGTTAAGATCTAAGAGGTCCTGTCATTTGGAGTATATGATCCAGTGGAGAATCGCAACATAGACCTCTACTGTTCTGGAGCAAGTTACATTGGAAAAAGAAAACTAAACACCTTTCAAAAAACCATTCCTAGTATACAAATTTGCACTTGTACAGACAGATTGCGTGATGATGGGACACAAACTACCTATGTAGAAAGAACTGCTATAAGCTGGCTTTTATCAGACCCACCAAGTCATAGGCTGAATTGGCGCAGCAGGAATCAGTTGCAAGATATAAGTACTGCATTTGTTACCAAACACAACCACAGGATACAAAATGTCTGTACAGGAAGTGGCCTAGATCCCTATATTATCTACCACTTTTCTCCTGGCTTTACTGCCTCAGATCACACAAACAGCTGCATGGGAGTCCCTTGACAGAGGAGGAAGAAGTCAAATATTGGTACATGGATGAATAAAATCAGGAGCTTATGCACATTGAAAATGGATGACAGTTGTACTATAGCCCTATTTAGAAATGACAGAGAGATAGTGATGAGGGGAAATCCTCCAAGAGTGCAGAATTCCAGGTGTTACGCCTGGTCTTCTACTTTGTCTGGAAGTTTTGCCATTTAGAATATATAATCCAGTGAGACCCAGGGTTTTAGGGATATCTGTGTTGGGAGAAGATAACATGTAAATTTTATGACAAGGCCTCAAGAAGAAAAGCAATATAGACATCTATTGTTCTAGAGCAGGTTAGTGACATTGGAAGCAGAGAACTAAACACCTTTCAAAAAACTATTCCTGTTATGCCAATTGGCCCAGGTCCTGAGGTTAGAATTTATATGGATTCACAGGCTGCTTGCTGAATGGAACTAGAAAGAGATATTGTAAGACTGGGGAGAAAAACATCTGTAAAAGAAACATATGGATGGAACTATGAGAATGATTAGGTGTGAAGATCTGTATCACATGTTTTAATATTCTCCAGAAAGCATATACCGAAGTTGAAACTACAATCAATCAGGTAAACAAAATAACTCAGTTGATATAAGCAGCCAGCCTCTGCATTGGCCACACCCACACCTATGCTGATACAGTAAGGTCATTTACAAAGCAGATACATTGGCTGAGAGGACTATTATGCAAAAAAGCCAAAGCAAGGGTTCTCTGTTCCCAAAGCTGATTTACTATTGCTGCTGCCCTAACTGCAAGAAATAGATAAAGACTAAGTCTTTTATACGTTATCATCTTTCAAAGAGAACACAGACACTTGGTAAGTTGACCACATTAAACCCTTCCAGCCTACAAGAGATAACAATCATCTAAAGTGGAATACAATTATGTTCTTGTTATTTATTATTATTTTTTTTTTTGAGAGAGAGACAGAGAGAGACAGAATCATACTCTGTCATCCAGGCTGGAGTGCAGTGGCATGATCTTGACTCACTGCAACCTGGGTCTCCAGGACTCAAGTGATTCTCGTGCCTCACCCTCCCAAGTAGCTGAGATTGCAGGCATGTAACACCAAACCTGGCTAACTGTTGCATTTTTAGTAGAGATAGGGTTTCACTATATTTCCCAGGCTGGTCTCAAACTCCCGGCCTCAAGTGATCTGCTCATCTCAGCCTTCCAATGTACTGTGATTACAGGCATGGGCCACCGTGCTCGGCTTGAATAGAATGCAAATATATTCTTGATATGAATTTCCCTTAATCGCAAGACCTAAATCAGCACTGTCCACAAGACCTAAATCAGCACTGATATCCTAGAGCTCACAAAATATGTGATCCCTTACACAGGATCCCACATAACCAATGGACCCACTCTACAGCAAGAAAGTTGTAACATGTTCTGGCACTACCTGGAAGCTAATGACCTCATATGATGCTGGAATAACCTAATGAAGGTATAGCTAAGACACTAGCTACAAATGACGCCCTATAAGGATGAGACAGTTTCAGCCAGGATTCAGTGTGCACTCTCAATCAATCATGATTGTACATTATTGTGTCTACAGTAGAGTATATGAGGCCAAGACCTAAGCAGAATTCACTGTGACCTAATTGAAGAATTTGTGATTTCCTTTTTTACAACTCCAGGTTCTACAAGTTTAAGTCCTGTCTCCAAGACTGTAAAAGTCAATCTCCCATATAGAGAAATTAAAAAGGCAATTTGCTATTGTGAAGATTTTCAAAGAATGCCCAGCCAAATGTAGAATAAAATAATAAGTATCTGAGAAGCTACATTGACTATACTTCAGAATAATGGGTCATTATACATGTGGAGGAAGCCTTCAGAATAATCTTACCTGATCCTCTGTATTTAAAAATGAAAAGATTAAAGGATAAGGAAGTCTGGGGATTTTTATCATGCTCCATGACTAACTAGGGACATAAAAATAAGTATAACTTTACTATGTTAATTCTCTTTAAATGTATATCTTGACTTGATTGGGGCACTTATTTGAAAAGTTCCATATAAAAAAATTGTATTCTGTATTATCTTTTCTAACTGTTTGCGTTAAGAAAGGTAAAGGAAATGTGTAATCAGAATAAAATTTTCAGTTTTAATTAAACTAATAAAAATAATAATGGATACAATGGCAAAAAAAACATTCAAAATTGTTAATAAATTGAATAGTCAGCTGAAAATCAATTGTTACTTTATATTAGGGAAGCAAAGTAAAAAATTGTGAAGAATATGTATAATCTCCTAAATATTTCCCAGAGATTAATTTAAAGCAAAGAATAAGAAAGAAATATTTATTAAACTCTCCCAAGGGCACATAAGCAGAATAAATTGCAATGAAAAAAATTAATAAAATCTTTTCATAGTAGATTAAATTCAAGAGCTCTTCTAAGACAGTAATTTCTTACTATAATGTCTGGAGAACAGGAATGATGAAGAAAGCAAAATCCTTTCAAGGTATTAATGGGTAGGTGCTGAACTTTTTCGATCCCATGTTAATGGGGGTAGAAATGGTAAGGAGTAGGAGAGCAAGGATATAGATCAGAGATAGGCATTTTCAAAGTTTTAAGGGTTTTTAGTTAGGTTTAAATTTACCCAGAAAACAGATGATTGTGTTTTTGATGACCTGTGAGATAGATTTCTCTTTTGTATATGTTTTGGAGATGAGGAGAGTCACGGTATTCTGGAGCATCTTCCTAGCCTGCTTTGTGGCCTAATCTCCACTGTCTCAGATGAGTTCATTAAAGAGTATAAAAGCAGAAAGGAGTCTTAGAGACACTGATGCTATATGGGAAGGCAGTACTCTTTGAACAAACATGACATGAAGTAAAACAAAATCAGTGGCGTAAGAGGTAGCATACACGTAGCAATGTTGCCCTATTTATCAGAACTTCTATATCTTCAATTTGAGCCTCATGTAATAATTTAGATAAAATATTGCATAACTGTAAAAAGTTATTAAAAAGTGATTTTTAGTTAAATTTCTAAAATTGGCACTCTGTCAAGAATAGCAATAGCTATTTGCAATATAACTGATTTTTACTACCTCATACTTCTCCTACCACTGCAACATCATATAGATATAATATATTAAACATACAAGATTATATATGTGACATATATGAATATATATGTCATACATAAAACCATATGATTTATGTATATTATTTATTCTTAGGTTTAAATTAGAATATCTGAGAAATTTTTCTGTTTCAGGTTTAGGCTGATTTGTATACAACCACTTTGAGGACAGTCAGCTCATTGTGGTATGGTATCTGAGGAGAGAAAAAATACTTTGTCCTAAGATGACAATAAATGTTAATTTATACAAGTAGCATGAATTAGTTGGATTTCTTTTTACATGGAGGTTGAGGAAAGAATGATAAAGAATTAAAGAAATAACTGTCCTATAACGTCCATGGAGTTGTATCAGACTAGGCTGACATATCCTGGAACCTCTTGCTATGGAGGCTTAAACTATTCCTAATTTCCTTGAACCATGTTGAAACTAAGCTGAGCTGAGCGAGTTCCTCTGTGACTGCATTACCTCAGTATATCCTGATGGAACAAAAGAAATAACTTATAAAAATTCAGCTCCCTCACCCATAGATTCGTCTACCTATACAGTGTCAACTATTCAGATATTGTGAAACATGAGTGACTGACATTTTCATTTCTCATCTAGAAACTCTGGCAGATTGTTGACCCAGCTTTCCTCTGAAAAAGCCCTTTTTCTCAACTAGAATCTTATTTTAGAATGATTGGCATATCTTAAAATCAGATATTTTTTGAATTGCTGTGTTATTAGTCTGCTAATTTGGAAAAATAAGAGAAACTGTCAAAAATTTATAGACAAACCCTGTTGAGTGCTTAATATAAAAGTATGTACTTTAATCATTTTATATCTTATTAATTGCTAATACCATAAAATATCAATATAGAAGATTTTTAATTATTATCCTATATCTTCCAAAGTATTTTATAGTTACCGAATTTTCTGCAAATGACTTAAACTGGAGATTTCTAAAACATTAGGCCTTTTACCATTAGCTCTAGTTCTATTGTGAATGAAAGGAGAAAATATTTGAGATATACTCTTGAAGCTAAGTTCTTAAGTGAAGAAATCTTGATCTGTTGTCTTCTGTTTACACATATATCTCAATGCTGAAAACAGTATATTTCACATAGTAGGTGCTTTGTAAGTATTGCTCAAATTAATGAAGGGATAAGAGGAGCTTTGTATGTTTTAACTTAGTAAAGGTTGTAACTTTGCCTCTTCAAGAGGTTCTAAGACAGACAACTCTCAAGAGCACATGTAGATGTACTCTTTAGAATTTTTGAAAGTGACATCAGGTGGTATACTTTTTGTTTTGTTTCGTTTTTCATTTTGATGTTGAAAGAATAATGTGAAGGTCTTAAGGGAATACTTTTTACATAGCCTGTGAGACCCCATATCTAAAAAAATAATTTTAAAAAATTATCTAGGTTCGGTGGCATATGATATGCCTGTAGTCCTAGCTACTCAAATGCTGAGGTGGAAGGATCACTTCAGCTCAGGAGTTAAAGGTGCAGTGAGCTATGATTGCACCACTGCACTCCAGCCTGGATGACAGAGCAAAACTCTCTCTCTAAAAAAAAGAAAAATATTAAAAGGATATTTGTCACATATCTCTACCTAGAGTTGAATCAGGACAGATTGCCAAGGCTGGGAACTCTTGCTACAGAGAAGCAGTTTGAACATCCTAGCTTTTAAAAGATCTAGCTATTCTCATGGGATTTCATTAATGACAGAGTACATGTGACAATTTCTTTTATGCAATAGAAAACTCCTTGTTTCATTGCATAAAGGAACATTCTGGCTGTTCAATCACAAACCTGTCAAATATCCTGCTAAACAAATAAAATTCTGAAACATAGTAAAGACAGACTAATTAGATAGTCTGAGCATGTACACTTAATTTTTCCTCTTCTATGTGGTCTCTTATGATGACTCTATGTATGTGCATATTTTATATATATACACAAGTGTGTGTGTTTATGTATACATTCAAACACATAAGATTAATTTCTAATCTTATGGAAAGAAATAGGAATTCCAAAATTTATTAAAAAGTAGAAAAGATATAAAGTCGTTAGTATCTGATAAATAACAGAAAAACTATAGCCCAAATATGACAAGTGAAGAGTGGAAATTCACAAAGCATTAGAGACAGTACCAAGTCAGCAATCATAGCAATTAATTAAAGAAAAAATTCTAACCAGCTGTCAAATGAGTCCAACTACTTTCTGTCCACAACCTCTGATACCAAATGGCAATCTAAAAACCAAAAGCTATACCCTAAATGATGTGAACTACTTGCTTGGGGTCAGGCTTAGTTCACAAACAGAATAATGAGAAAGGAGAGAGCTTGAGGAAAGTCTGAACAGGTTGAGAAATGGAGTGAGGAGCTAGGGGAGAAGTCATTTCATTAATGGAAGAAATTTACTTATGTTTTAAGTGACAGAAGAAATTATTCCTTATTTTAGCTGCTAGAGGGTGTCCTAGGGGTTGCTGCAAGTCTCATTCTAATAAACTCTGAGTGAACTTAACAAAACCATTCTTGACCTTTTACACATAGCATTTGATTATCCCTTCTACTTAAACAAACTCATATCAGCAATCTAAACCAATCACTAAGAATCATAAGCCACTTGAGGAAAATAAATAATGTTAAAGAAAAAAAAAATAAAGAAATCAGCCAAGGTTCAAGAAAAGGTGCTAAAAGGAAATCCAGGGAATAAAGGAGATTTTAATAAAATCTATATGCTAGTTATGAGAAATTTGAGAGATTATTGAATCCAGAGAGCAACTGTAAGGATTAAGAAAATGAAGCAATCAGAAAGAATTATGAACAAATGGATAATATTGCCTAAATTAAAAATAACTGACCTAAGATCAAATAAGTAAAACTCAAACAGAAAATTAGAATACCAAGACAAGGAAATTAGGGATAGCAATTTTTAAAAATGTGCTACAAAGTTAGGAGATATGAAGGATTAACCTAAAAGGGCTAATATCTTTTTAAAAGAAGTGCCAGTTAGCATTAGGTAAGCAGTAGAACAAGGATTTGAACCCAAAGCTTCATGCTTTACCATAGGATATGAAAATACTAAAAACTTTCAGAGCAAGAACATATCTAAAAAACACAAGAAGGAAAATTATGTCTACATTTCATTAGCAAAATTACATGGTGAAAGATGACGCTGCAATATTCACAGAGATTTAAGGAAAATTATTTTGAAGCCAGTCAATCCATTATCTGAAATGTGAACAGAACATATCAACTATTAATTTTAAAGACATAATAAAATTTCAAAACTTGCAAAAAATAAGAAATTTAAAATAAGAAATCTAAAACCCATAGACTCTCTCTGAAAGAATTAGCACTGAAAGAATATACTACAGCCAAAGAAAATAATGTATTAAAATATAACTTTTAATAGGATTACAGAACTTACTAAAATATGTTTAATAATTTAAAAGTATAAATAATATATTCATAATGTATACCATTTGTACTTATGAAGTGTAATTGTGTAATGATAAAATATAAATAAGCATTTATACCTAAATAAAAAAACAAATTATTATTAACTGCAATAAAACAATCCCAGATGAGCTCAATGTGGGAGATGTGGGGGCAGAAGGAAATGACAGCATGCTAGGTTATCTATTATTACAAGGAAAATGGGGTGAAGAATGAGAGGATGAAGGGATAATTTATTTATCCTGGTGATTCATAAAAATACGTTATTAAAATATACATGTTTGAGAAATTAATCACTACAAAAAGTTATGTATTAAAAATTTAAATTTTCTTAATAAAATTCACTGATTATCAAACTATTAAAGACAGAAAAGTCTCTTTAAAGAGACTCATCTAATGTAAAATTTTAAAAATAAAAAATATGAGAAATAATATATATGCCAGCAAGTGCTAAAGAAAAGAAAGCTAATTTTAAAATGTTGATGAAATTCCAAACAGAATTTAATTCCATCATGAAATTCTGTATTAACAAAATGTAACACTAAGAAAATATAAATCATCAAACTTTAGTCATGTAAGACTAAAGTTTCCAAATATATAAAGCAGGAGCAGAAAGTGAGAGATTGCCAATTGTAGAAACACACTGGTAGAATTTAACATAGAATTTTCAGAAATAAGCCAAGGGACAAAATAATAAATAAGGCAGAGGATTTGAATGACACAATAAAAGTAGTTTAGCAATTTATTCAACAAATTTTTTTGAGTACTCACTGTGTGACAGTTACTCTTTTGAGTGTTCCTGATTGTGACATCAAAAAAAAAAAAAATCCAGATCTAAAGATTTTACCTTCTCATTTTTATAGGGAAAGATAGACAATTGAAAAAATAAATTAATTAAGCACATCACATATGACAAGTTAGTAAGTATTTAAAGAGAATGAGGAAAGTCTGCCTGGGTGGGTGAGCAAATTGCAGTTTCACTTGGGTTTATTAGGGAAGTCTTTACAAAAAATAAGACATTGAGTAAATGCTCAAATGAGGAGTAAGAGTTAAAGCTAATAGGAGATTTTGACTAGAACAATGATATAATTTGGTTTATATAAAATTGTATGACTGGGTAATTTGGTGGGAAAAAGAAAATTAAATATAAGTAAGGATGGAATGATGAGAATCCATTGGGAGCCTAAAGCAATAATTCATGTAAGGCATTATGGTGGCTTGAATGAGCTTGCATCAGCAGGAATAACTAAAAATGGTCAAATACTAAATCTATTTTGAAAATAAAACAAAACGGACATACTGATAGATAAGAAGGGTAGCATGGTTTATTTTCTATATTTATATCTTACTCAATACTTTTAAGTCCTGTGTCTGGCTATTATTCCACAATTTTGTGACTATTAAAAGAAATTCAAAATATATTCCTATATTCATAAATGCATAATAAAGAGGAAAGATGTATTATATAAAACCAAATAGCTTAGTGTATTAGACTATTTTCATATTGCTGATAAAGACATACCTGAGACTAGGTGATTTACAAAAGAAAGAGGTTTAATGGACTTATAGTTGCACATGGCTGGCAGTGCCTCAGAATCATGGCAGAAGGCAGGAGGAGCAAGTCACATCTTACATGGATGGCAGCAGGCAAAAAAAGAGAATATATAGGGGAATTCCCATTTTTAAAACCATCTGATTTCATAAGACTCATTCTCTCTCACAAGGACAGTATAGGAAAAACTCATACTCATAATTCAATCACCTCCCACCAGGTCCCTCCCACGACATGTGAGAATTGTGTGAGTTACAATTCAAGATGAGATTTGGGTGGGGACATAGCCAAACCATGTCATTTACCCCTGCCCCCTCCCAAATCTCATGTCCTCACATTTCAAAACCAATCATGCCTTCCTAACAGACTTCCAAAGTCTTGTCTTATTTCAGCATTAACTCAAAAGTCCACAGTCCCATGTCTCATCTGAGACAAGCCAAGTCCCTTCCACCTATGAGCCTGTAAAATCAAAAGCAAGTTAGTTACTTCCTAGATACAATGGGGGTAAATGCATTGAGTAAATATAGCCCTTCCAAATGGGAGAAATTTGCCAAAACAAAAGGGCTACATGCCCCATGCAAGTCTGAAATTTAGTGGGGCAATCAAATCTTAAAGCTCTAAAATTATCTCCTTTGACTACATGGCTAACATCCAGGTCACACTAAAGCAAGAGTTAGTTTCTCATGTTCTTTGGCAGCTCCGCCCCTGTGGCTTTGAAGGATAGAGCCTCCCTCCTGGCTGCGTTCATGGGATGCCATTGGGTGTCTGTGGCTTTTCCAGGTGCATGGGTACAAGCTGTTGAGGGATATACTATTCTGGGGTCTCAAGAATGGTGGCCCTTGTTTCAGAGCTCCACCAAACAGTGGCCCATGGGGGACTCTGTGTGAGCACTCTGACCCCACATTTCCCTCTGTACTGCCCTAGGAGAGGATCTCCATGAGAGCACTTCCCCTGCAGCAAACTGCTTCCTGGGCATCCAGGCATTTCCATACATCCTCTGAAATCTAGGTAGAGGTTCCCAAACATCAATTATTGACTTCTGTGCACCTACAGGCTCAACACCACATGCAAGATGCCAAGGCTTGGGGCTTGAAAACTCTGAAGCCATGGCCTGAGATGTTCCTTGGCCTCTATTAGTCATGGCTGGAAAAGCTGGGATGCAGGTTATCATGTCTCTAGACTGCACACAGCAGAGGGATCCTGGGCCTAGCCAAGGAAACCATTTTTTCCTCATAAACCTCCAGGCCTGTGATGGGAGGGGTTGCTGCAAAGGTCTCTCACATGTCCTGGAGACATCTTCCCCATCGTCATGGGGATTAGCATTCAGCTTCTCATTACTCATGCAAATTTCAGCAGTCAGCTTGAATTTTTTCTCAGAAAATGGGATTTTTATTTCTACTGCATTGTCAGGCTGCAATTTTTTTGAACTTTCATGCTCTATTTTCCTTATAAAACGAAGTGCTTTTAACAGTACCCAAGTCACCTCTTAAATGCTTTGCTGCTTTGAAATTTCTCCCACCAGATACCCTACATCATCTCTCTCAAGCTCAAAGTTCCAAAAATATCTAGGGTAGGGGCAAAATGCTGCTAGTCTCTTTGCTAAAACATAAGAATAAATATTGCTCCAGTTCCCAACAAGTTCCTCATCTCCTTCTGAGACTACCTCAGCCTGGACTTTATTATCCATATCACTATCAGTATTTTGGACAAAACCATTCAACAAGTCTCTAGGAAGTTTCGAGATTTCCCACATTTTCCTGTCTTCTTCTGAGCCCTCCAACTATTCCAACCTCTGCCTGTTACCCAATTCCAAAGTTGCTTCCACATCTTCTGGTATCTTTTCAGCAGCATTCCATTCCCAGTAGCAATTTAGTGTATTAGTCTGTTTTCATGCTGCTGATAAAGACATACATGAGATTGGGCAATTTACATAAGAAAGCAGTTTAATGAACTTATAGTTTCACATGGCTCTGGGGGTGCCTCAAAATCACGGTGGAAGGCAAGGAGGAGCAAGTCACATCTTACATAGATGGCAGCAGGCAAAACCAGAGAATGAGTAGAAAAACAGTTTTTAAAATGATCTAATTTTGTGAGATTCATTCACTAGAATGAGAACAGTGCAGGAAAGACCCAACCCATAATTCAATCACCTCTCACCAGGTACCTCCTACCACACAAGGGAATTGTGGAAGTTACAATTCAAGATGAGATTTGAGTGAAGACAAAGACAAACCATGTCATTTAGTAAATTCTGGTATCTGCTAGAAGAATTCCTAAGTAGCAAAGCATTCAAGAAAAAGCAGAGCACTAAAGTTTGGAAAATGTGCAGCCTGACCATATGACAGAAAAGAAAACCCTATTTTCTGGAGATAAACTAAAGAAAGCTGAAGAAAGTAAGGAGAAACCAAATGTTAATCACAAAGACAATGAAAAAAATATCTTCAGGGCATATCAGAGACCTTGACATCAGTCCCTCCCTTCACAAGTCTGGAAGCTGAAAGGGAAAAATGGATTCCTGGGCTGGGCTCAGGGCCCTCCCCTGGTCTATGCAGCCTCAGGACACGGTTAAGATGTAAATCCTATCATACTTTAAGGGATGGTTTAATACCATTTATATAACTTGTTCTAAAGCCCAGGAAAAGCTAGCTAGCATCCTGTAGTATTCTAAAAGGATATTTTATAGAGTGATTGTGACATTAAAACCTAACATAGTTAACAGAATGAGAGGTAAAGGAAAAAGGGAAGCAGATACAGTAGGGAAAAGAAAGAAAGATGAAGAGAAAGAAAAACTATCATCCAAGTACATGAATAACATAGTTGAAAAAGTAACACACTAAACATGGCTTACAAGGAAGTGTAAAATATTTTAATATTTAGGACTTTATTAATAAAATTCATGGCATAGGGAAATTAAACAATATTTTCGCATAGACATAAAAAGATTTGTATATAACTTCAACACACATTTCTGAGATTAGACCAAAAAAAATGTTGTTAGACTCAAAAGAAAATGCCAACATGAAGGAATATATGGTAATCTTTAAAAAGGAATTTCCAGCAACCATTATAATGCTGATATGTTAAAAAATTCTATAACTGGAAAAGCCTGACTACTGTCTTTGCAAGTGTAAATCATTTTACCAAAGATTCATGTGAATAAAAGTAGATAAAATGTTAAGATGTTTAATTTTAGAAGAAAGGTGGAAAATTGTTGTTCAAAAATTTTATGATCATATACTCAAAAAATACCATTTAAGAAAATGTTATATAAAAGCTAATGTGGAGCCAGGTGCAATGGTTTACACTGGTAATTCAGGTGGATCACCTAAGGTCAGGAGTTCAAAACCAGCCTGGCCATCATGGTGAAACCCCATCTCTACTAAATATGCAAAAATTAGCCACACATGGTGGCACATGCCTCTCATCCCAGCTGCTAGGGAGGCTGACGCAAGAGATTGCTTGACCCCAGGAGGCAGAGGTTGCAGTGAGCCAAGACTGCACCACTGCACTCCAGCCTGGGCAATAGAGCGAGACTCTGTCTCAAAAACATAAAATTTTAAAAAAAAGCTAATGTGGAATATGGTTATTGGACTAACCTATTTATGATTGAGTACAACATTTTATATATATCAAGTAATATTAAGGCAAAGAAACAACCATATGAACTAGAAATGACATAAGTAAAATAAATGAGCAAAATTACATAAAAAAAGATTCTTAATTTTTAGCAATTAAGTGCGATGAAAATGAGATAGTTACCACTTAACATTTTGGCAAACATTAAAAAGTTTAATGTACTTACACATTTGTAAGAGTGTAGTATAATACATAGCGATATCTGATAGGAATTTATATCCTAAACATCTACCTATACAGTGATGTATAATCACAGAATACCTATATTATGTCACAACTTAGCAGTTTAAAAAAATAGGCAGATCTATATGAATTGGTAGAGACATTTTTAAGTAAATAGAAACAAGTTTTAAAGTTATGTTTGTGCATGTGTATGTGCAAATATATAAAGAACTACCCTGCAGGAAACACAAAAGTATTCATAGTACTTATGACTTAAGAAGGGAATCAGGTAGAGGAAACAAGTAAAGGAGACCTATACTGCTTGCATTTTTTGCAAAGTGATTCTTTATATAGTTTGATATAATGATAAATTAACATCTAAATACATTTAACACTACATTGGCATTCATGGTCCAACTCAGGACAATAGCAAGCATTTTAAGCATATTACAGATAATTCAGTACAGAGATTTTGTTACACAGTTGCTGGAAGTACAAGGGAGCCATTAGAGAAAAGGAGACAACTCAGAGATCTCCAACTACAGAAACGCACTACTGCATTAGGAGCAACAGGAAAAATAAAACAGAGAGAGAGAGAGAGAGAGAGAGAGAGAGAGAGAGAGAGAGAGAGAGATTACTGAGAGAGAGAGAGAGAGAGAGAGAGAGATTACTGAGAGAGAGAGAGAGAGAGAGAGAGATTACTATGCTATTACTAGATTTCAGGGGGTGAAGTCACCCAGCAGAAACTGGAATAACCACACGAAGGATTGGTGGTGTAGACAAGATACAATAGTGTCATAGGTACTGGCTAGATAGAGACTGGAGTACATATGCCCTAGCTGTTTCCTTTTCCTCCCTCCTCTGTGTCATGCTCTGAAATCTCCTACCAGTGGCTCCCACTGGGAAACCTAACCAGCAGCAGCTGACAAAATAACCTGGAAAACTGCTTCCAGAGGTCATCCCACCTGGAACATCTGGCAATATATGGGAAGAATAAAGAATGGGTTTGAAGGTAAACAAACCCTGGACAGACTCAAATGCATATGATACATTTAATTATTTTTTATGATAGTTTTTTATATTCTTGCAAACTAATATTTATATTTAACACTCAGTAGTAGACATGCAGAATGTTCAACTGGAAGATATTAATAAAGCATCAGACAAAATAGTCTACATAGCTCTAATAAAATAAAAACCAACTATAGATGTTATATATGTGCCTACTGGTGTGAATATTGTTCTTCTTTTCTAATATGAATATGTGTACCACATAAAGCTTCTGAATATTTAATACCTAATTCAGAACTTGAGAATTATAGCCGTGTGAGAACTAGCAATGATTTCATTCAAGTAGATATTTTATGTATTCTCCCATGAATCACATGAAAATTTCTCATTTCTCTCATTCTGGGGTTAGATTATTATATAAATTATTCTGGGAAGAAGCCTCACACAAAAGCCATCAAGTGTTTCAAGAGGAAACAGCAGGCTCTCAAAAATCTATGGAAAGTCTAATTGAATCTGGGGAAATACTTGCCTGATTAGGTTCTTTTATTGAATTCTGAAGTTCTAAGAATGATAGCTTAAATCATTCCCAGTGAATAGAGATAGAAGAAAGTTTTTTAAAGTCATTTGGAAGATGTAAATATAATAACTTACTGATTAGTTATCAAGAAGTTACAATTAGAAATGTCCTCTTGAGTACTGAATATTTTAATCTAAAACACTATTTACATCATACTTTATGTATGTCAAGTAAAGTCTTTATGTGAGATGGTCCAATCAAGGAATGCCTTGGTCAATTTCTCACAGCCATAACCATGAACTATGTGAGTTTTCTCTAATCTCTACTTCCAGCTGTGCCATGCAAATCCAATCTGCAAGAAACTGCAGGACTAATTTTACTAAATACTTTCACAATGATGTTTCATTACAAGGATAAGCATGAAACTCTTCAGACTTATATTCAAGATACATTATGAATCAATTTTCAATCTGTCTTTTTATACATTAAATCTTATATATTAAGAAAAGTATTGGTAGATTTTTCTAAATGTTGACAACTTTCTATATTTCCTGCTATTTTTGTAAAAAGACTATTTTTGCTTTAGAAGACTTTCTTAACAATATTCAGATAACACAACTACATATATAAAAATCAATCCATCAGTTAATCCAATAAATCTTTAAAGTTTATGAAGTATTTTTGTATACATATTTTCACTTATTCCCTCAAATCCATTTATAAGATAGGTTGGGTGGGGATGAATATGAGATTATTTGAAGCAGATTTGACAGAGAGTAGTACATGAGAAAATCCTGAGGAGAATGAGCCTTTTGGCAAAAACACTTCATTGTTTCTCTCCTTTTCCTTCCTATAATAATAATAATTAAAAAACAAAAACAAAAACAGAAAGAAGGAGCTAACAATCTCTAACTTTCCTGGCACCTAAAAGGGTTAAAATTCAAGACAGAAGCTAAAAGGAAAGAAGAAACTGAGGCAAGATTTTTATGTAAAGACATCACTTTGTGACTGGCAGAGAGAAAATGACTACAAAGCCCAGAGAAATTCCCAGACATGCATAGAAAAAAAGTGACTTTGTTTATTTAGAACACTAAAATAAAGTTGGAGAGAGGAAGAAGTGTTAATCTCCTTCGCATTATACTGCTATGAAGAAAAAATATATATATATGTCCCAAATTAAAGAAAAAGTGAAGCAACTCCATTTCTACCTGTAGTGCCAACCCCATGACATCTCATTTTTTCACAACCTTGGCTTGCAGTCTGGAAATAATTTATTGAAGCTGAATTTTATGTCATTATGTTTGAAGGCAAACATAAAACGACACTCTTGCCCTGCAATGACTTCTTACAAAACTCAGAAATATCCTTCGGTCTATGCTTCTCTTCCACAAAGCCACTTCTTTGTAAAAACAGCTGCATTTGTATGCTCAGATGTATAATTTAAAAATCAGACTACGCTCTTCAGAAAATTTCCAAGAATAAGAGATTAACTCTCAAATTTTTCATGGATTTTAAGATCCTGGAGTCTGTGATCTAAGTACACGTGAAGTGATGCCAAGAAATCAGGAGGAAAAATGATGAGTAAGCTGCATGTGATGAGCATGAACAGTTAAAAAGGGAAGCCTGCTCCAGAACATGAAAATCTGTACTAGAATTACACGGATCTTCAGTAATGAGAATATGTACAGTATCATCACACAGTAAACACAAAGGTAATATCTTTAAAATAATGGTGATGTAATTTAAGATGATGATGTTGTTAGAAGATGTACTTTCTGTTCTTCCTTGAAAAGATTGCCTGGTTTCAGATAAAGAGAGAATTCAAACATTGAATTGTCACTATAAGGGCAAAATACAGGAAAGCTATAGCTCTTTATTAGTATAATATTTACAAATTCATTAAGTGTATCTTTTTTTGCTATTTTATTATTTTTTTAATATATATACTTTTTATTGCACTTTAGGTTTGGGGGGGTACATGTGAAGAACATGCAAGATTGTTACATAGGTACACACATAGCAGTGTGATTTGCTGCCTTCCTCCCCATCACCTATATCTGGCATTTCTCCCCATGCTATCCCTCCCCAATTCTCCACCCCCCGCTGTCCCTCCCCTTTTTCCCCTGACAGACCCCAGTGTGAGATGCTCCCCTCCCTGTGTCCATGTGTTCTCATTGTTCAACACCCACCTATGAGTGAGAATATGCGGTGTTTGATTTTCTGTTCTTGTGTCAGTTTGCTGAGAATGATGGTTTCCAGATTCATCCATATCCCTACAAAGGATGTGAACTCATCATTTTTCATGGCTGCATAATATTCCATGGTGTATATGTGCCACATTTTCCCTGTCCAGTCTATCATCAAAGTGTATCTTTTAAATGGGGCACTATTCTATGCATCAGAGGTATAGAAATGAGCAGATTTGTACAACAGAGCTTCAAACACAGAGACACAAAAACCAGACAGAAAAGAAATAAACAATTTCATGCATATAAAGATTAATGTTTATGGTGAAAGAAATGAACTTGGATTAATTGTGTAACTGTAGAAGGAGAACTTGACAGTACTAGGATTTGAAGTAACTAATTAAATGTGGAATAGCTTTAAGAAATGTGGTTCATTGATAAAGAATAAGCACAATACAAAAATAATGTGGTTTGTTGGGGGAAGCAGCAAAGGAGAAAGGACTTACAGGGTGCCTACATAAATTGGTTATGTGTAATATATAAACTGGAAATGGCAAACTGCAGTAGGCCTCTGGGTAGGCAAACTTCTCCATGACTCGTTCCAGTGCAGTGTGACCTAGGCTCTGTTACCATAAACATTGTTCTCAAGGACATAAAACCCCTTCACTAAAACATAACCAGACTTGTGGGCTCCTTGTAAGGCCCGAGTTCCACCAGTTGCACATAGATACTAGGCAAAAGATAACCACATGTTCTTGTTTTGTGAAACTCCCAAACCACCTGTTATCAGTCTTTAGAATGACACACCAATTCTGGCTCACTGATTCAGTTCCGGCAACCGATTCACCTCACCAGCACTCACCCTCTCCCCACTATCACTCCACTGCCTACTCTATAGATCAAAGTGATTGTAACCAATAACTACTTCGGAAGATCAGAGCTAGGGGCCTTTGCCCCCTCCTTTATGCACTGTCCTCCTCTTCCCACTATATGCATTCTTAATCTTTTCCTTAATCCTTTGTCACTACCAAACTTGGGGTACCCATGGGTGGGGTGTGGGGCTGCTTCCCTACAGTAGTTCACTGATAAAGAATAAGCACAACTGGGTATTAGATTCTAGGTATATTTGATTTTCCAGTTTCTGGCATTATCTTAGAAGACCAATGTCATTCATTTTTATTCTTTTCATAGTTTACTTTTGTGGTTTCCATTTTCCCCTCCCTTAAAGATTGTAATAGTATCCCTTTATTCCTAGTACTCTGAAGTTTTGCAAAAACTTGTCTTAACATGGGTCTTCTTTTTTTTTATTGTACTTGTCCTATTTTCTTTGGAACATTATTTTTTTCATGTTTAGAAATTTTGACTATTATTTCTGTGAAAATATTACTTTCACTTTGTTCAATCTATTCGTTTGATTTTACAATCAAAATGACTTAATTCTCTTTTCCTTTCTCAGTTTAAATATTCTTGACTCTATCTCTCCCCCATTTCTTCACAAATACGATCCATATATATTCATTTTAAATTGTTCTGTTGAATGTTTATTTTCTGCTACCATATTTTTACTTTGAAAACTCTTGTTTTATGGATGTCCCTTTATAGCATTACGTTTCTATTCCATGGTTTCAATACATTGTCTTATTTCTCTGAAGGTACTAATTTTTAAATAATATTTTGATCTCTGTACTGTTTCTATTTATTTGGTGTTGTCTTGTTTTGTTTGTTGCTATTTCTGTAAACTGGCTAAAAATCTAAGAACCCTGGCAATACTGACTTCTGGTGAGGATACCTAGCAACCAGAACTCATCCACTGTTGGTAAAATATGCAAAATAGTATAGCCACTTTTGAAGACAGTTTGGGAGTTTCGTATATAGCAAGATGTAGTCTTACCATGTCACCCTAGAAGTCTTGCTGTTAGGTTTTTTACCTGGTTAATTTTAAGATATAAGTATACAATTGCCTATGTATAAATGTTTGTAATAGTTTTCTTTATTATTACCAAACACTGGGAAAAAAACAGATGTCTTTTGATATGGTAGGGATGTTTTTCCCCTCCAAATCTCATGTTGAAAATGTGATTCCAAATGTTGGAGGTGGGATCTGGTGGGAGGTCATTCCATCAAGGGGATGGATCCCTGATAAATGGTTTAGCACCATTCCCTTATGTGATAAGTGATTTTTTGCTCAGTTTGTTCATAAAAGATCTGGTTGTTTAAAGGTTTGGTACCTCCTTATACCTCTCTCTGGATTTTGTTCTCACCATGTTGACATGTTGGCTCTCTGTTGACCTCTGTCATGATTGTAAGCTTCCTGAGGCCTCACTGGAAACAGATGCCAACATCATGCTTCCTGTAAATCCCATAGAACCATTAGCCAATTAGATGTTTTTTCTTCATAAATTACCTAGCCAAAGGTATTTCTTTATAGTAATGAAAGAATGGCTTAACACATCCTTCAACAGGTAAATGGATAAACAAACTAAGGTTTACCCATACAATGAGATACAATTCAGAATTGTCTTAGTCTATTTTGTGTTGCTACAACAAAATACCTGAGACTGAGTAAACTGTAAAAAATAGACGTTTATTTCTCACAGTTTTGGAGGCTGGGAAGCCCAAAATCAAGGTGCTGACATCTAGTGAGACCTTCTTGCTGTATCCGTATTTAGCAGAAGGAGAAGCTTGCAAGCTAGCAAGCCAGCTGCATGCTTCAAGAAGCTTCTTTTATAAGAGACTTAATCTTATTAATGAGAAAGGAGTTCTCATCTTTTAAAGGTCCCACACCTCAAAACCATATTGGCAACACCTAAATATTGGAGAAGACACATTCAAACTACAGCAATGGTTTAAAAGTCGTAAGATAAAAGGAAATATTAAGATACAAATGAATCTTAAATGCATATTGCTAAGTGAAAAAAGCCAGTCTGAAAAGGCTTGTTTCAATTAAATGACGTTCTGGAAAAGGCAAAACAATTGAGATGATAAACATGTTGGTGCCTGTCATGGATGAGAAGGGAAGGGACTGAATAGGTAAAGCACAGGACAGTGATGCTAATTTCATATGATACTGTGATAGTGGATACATGATATAATATGCTTATCAAAATGTATAGACAAAACAATTAACCTTAATGTGTGTAAATTAAGTAAACAAACATTTAGGATCTTGATGAATCTCACGATAAAATGCAAAAGGAGACAATAGAACCTCACTGGATCATATGTGTGAAACAAACTTGCAGTAAGACTTAAAGAGAAAAGGTAGAAACCTAAGCATATTTAGAAATAAGTAGAGTCCCTAAGACTAAAGGCAAAATTAGCTGACAATAAGCACTGTACTCTAGTTGAAGAAGTCATGTGGACAGGAATATGAGTTAACAAATCTGAAACCACAATATATGAATAAAATAATTTAATGTTTAGGTAAATTGATGATGGGTAGTAGAAGCCAAGTTTCTGACTAAATGTGAAGCTTCACAGAAGAAAGAGGTGAGGGTGGAACAATCCATGTGGCAATGAATTTGATTTAGAGAAATAACTGAATTCTTGTTGTGCTTAACACAGATACACATAGTTTCATATAGAAATATGTATGTATGTATATATAATCTGCATAATATACAAACAAATATTTTCCTGTCAGCCAAGGGCCCAGAAGCTACAACACTCTCATTTAAAAGAAGTATACCTAGAGCCAGTTCTTATTTTCAAATACCGTTATCTAGTAAAAGGAACCAGGAATGCTAAGAGAAATGACTCATTCTAGGTCTGGGGCAGAATATACACAAGATGAAAAGGGAGCATTCTGTACAACAGAAATTAGTAAAGTATTAAATACACACACACACACACACACACACACACACACACACATACACATACACACACACACAAACATAGTGTAAGTTTGTTTACATGCTGTTATAAAGAACTACCTGTGACTGGGTAATTGATGAAGAGGTTTAATTGAGTCACGGTTCAGCAGGCTGTACAGGAAAAACTTCCTTCCAAAGGGAAACAGGAATTAATATTCATGAGTCCATACTGATATAATTATTGAATAAATACATAAAGAATAAACAAATCTCTCATGCAGAAGAATTCTAGATAACTTATCCAGATTTCATTTTCAAGGAAACAAAGCATAATTCTCTCCTTAAATATGGGCTGTACACAGTGATTTTCTTTGAAAGAGTGCATTGAAAAAAAAAGGAAAAGACTAAGTTTACAATGAAGAAAACAGACAAATATTATCTTGGCGTGGTGATCAAGTTTCACCTCAATAGTGACAAGTCTTGATCATATGAACCCATGGAATGTGATGAAAATGATGCTTCACTTTTATATTTTCTTTGTGAAAACACATACCCCAGTTTCATAATGAGAAACACTTCAGACAGGGCACAGATGAAGGACATTCTATAAAAGAAAGAAAGTCTGACAAATTGTCATGGCCAAGAGTAGCCTAAAGAGTCCTCATGACTAAATGTACAAAATGATATCTTCAATTGAATTTTAAAATTAAAAAAATAGATTAGGTATAGAGTTAGAAATTTTCATAAAGTATGCACTTCAGTTAATAATAATTTATCAATATTGATTTATTAACTGTGACAAAAGTGTTATGTCAAGTTAAGAAGGTAGTGATAGGGGATCTTAATAAAGTATAGACTTCTGTTAATAATAATGTGTGAGTATTGGTTTATTAATTGTGACAAAAGTGCTATATCAGTACAAGAAGGCAGTAATAGGAGAAATCCTGGGTATATGGGAAGTCTTTGTATTGCATAATTTTCCATAAATTAAAATTATTCTTAAATGTTGATTTAAAGATACTATATGACAATATCAATTTTTGCTTATTCAGTTTTTAAAAAATAAAAAAGTTTGACCACTCACTCTATTTAAGAAGCTGTGTTGAAATAGGCACAAAGCTGTACATTCCCTCAGGAGGTAAATTTAGCAATATCTAACTAAAACTACATTGTTCTTTTTTACACTTTGATCTCCCAGCTCCACTTCTAAGAATTCACTCTGAGACATATTCCAGAAAAACACCTTCCCAGAAAAAGTTTTACTTTTATTTGGCATCATTTATAATGGCAATTATCAGGAAGAAAAAACTATAAGCTCACACATAAGATGTTTGAAAAAAAATAATGACACAGCTCACTTGTAGAGTATTACAAATCTGTGAGAATGAATGAAGATCTCTACGAAATAAAGTAGAATGAAAAGAGCATAGTGCATATACATGTAATACGCTACAACTCAAAAAAAAAAAATTAGCGTTTTAAAATCAGTATCTATTTGTCCTTCCCTTGTGTTGCTGTTTTTTAAGATCTCTTAGAATAGGGAAAAGTATCTGGTATTATATAACTTTTTATAGAAACTTTCAATTATCCCTTCTGATTTTGTCTAACTCTAAACTCTGCTTGTATACACCTAGTGTTTCTGAGAATTCCAACAGAAATAACCTGCTTCCTGTGGTTTTTCTTTATATAAGTTTCATAACAGTTTTCTGAGATAGGTCAAGTTAGTTATTGCTCATTTAATTGATTTTTGAAATTTTTAAACCCTGTCTGTGTCATTTTGATACCTGTTACATTTCCTTACTTGTTATGGTAATTTAATGCCATTTTAGAAAGAAAAGAGATAAATTCATGTATTCAATAGAAAATATTTACCCACCTCTTACATCATTTCAAGCAAGATATCAATATAATAATGATGTGTGTTAAAAAGTATATCACTTCAGTTGCTGTCAATAAAAATACTTAGGAGGATCTAATCATAGTGGAGACATCAGAAGGAGGCAATTCCAGTTGTGGAAATAAATGAAGATAGCAGCTTGAACAGGGTGCTGTTAAAAAGTGAGGTAGGGACAATGGGGTTATTTGGAAACTATTTTGAAGGTATGTTATGGCACTTATTGACTGTATCTGGGGGTAATGAAAATGAAGGAACAAATACAAGTTTTAATTTTCCAGTGTAAATAATGATTGCGGTTTCTTTCCTGAGAAGATGACTAAATGAGTATATTTGTTGGACTGAGTGTTAGAGGGAGCAGTATTTCAAGGGCTACATTTTAGATGTAATACATCCAAGTTCTGACTGATGAAATCATTTGCAGTATTATCAAAGCAAGGCATCATAGAGAGATACAACTAATTGATATCTACCCTAAGTTGTCCTGGTTCTTAGTTTAAAAACAAAATAAGACACGTAACCTTCTCATATTGATTGGACAAAAAGATAGCCTTTGGTCAAACAGTAGGTTAAAACAGACTCAAAAAAAGCTTAGCATCCTAATTTTCAGGGACGAGTGTTCAAAAACTGGAATGCTGTTGGTTAAATTATATGGCAGCTGTACCATCAGAGAAGTTATAAAGCTGAAAATTGAAAATAATTCTGGAGAAGATAAAAAAAATCTTTGGCTGCATACTTTTCCTCATAGCCTAAATTATTAATAAAAAAATTAATACTATAATAGGTGAGTGGCTACAAAATGTTCAATCTTCTGTAAAAAATTGCTAAGCTGATCAATTAAAATACAAATAATTTCATTAACACATTAGATGTTAATTATGTAAATCTGAACTGCTTGTGGTATTCATAATGACATAATGATTATGTATTAATTATGCATACACGTACCATTCAAAGGTCTCTTGTGCTAAGTGGTAGCAGCTAGAAAATGTACAAGTTTGCCTTATTTCTATAGAGAGATTTCTTTACAATTACACTTAGGTTGCTGATGATTCATAAGTCTATATGTGTGTACAAGTGTTCCATAAAAATAAAGCTATTTTTTTCTTCTCTTCAGCGCTTGGTTAAGTTAAAACAAATTATTCTACCACGAGCAGTTTGAGCAGTTCAAAGGAATTAATGTTATCTCTAGGACACATTTACCTTTTTATAATAGTCATATAGATCTAGTTTACTCCAATAAATGAATTAACTGAATATATACTGAGCTAGATGTGGCTCAGAGTTGAATAACATACAGTGCCTATCTTCAAAGAGACCCTTCTGTCATCAAATTTTATTGCACTTAGCCTCCAAAATCTAGTGAAATGGAATTCTGGTGGAGAAAGAAGGGAGGCAAAGAAAGGCATTTTGCATCAGCAGCTAACAGTTAACTTCCTCAGCTTTTACCAGTTAGTCTATGTACTTCTTTCATGTAGGGGAAATGCTAGGTTGTGAAAATAGTCCTCCAACACACACACTACCCCTCCACCCAATCATTTGCCACCTGTCTCCTTAGTGAGGTAGTGGGAGAAACAACTGGTGCATCATGTAAAGTTGTAACTGCTCACTCATCACAGCCAACGAGATGCATTTATTGCCTAGATGGATTTTCTATGGAAATTCTGATTCTGATTGTAGCAATAAGCGGATATTGAGCACAGCAATTTTTCATGAAAGTATTGTGCCAATTTTTGACACACTGTTCTCCAAAAAGTCTATAAGGCTTTTATTTTTAAGTTTCAATTGAATGCTCTAAGGATGACATCAAAAACTGAGCTGTAATTCTTTATTGAATTCCCCTGATGCCATTAGGCATAGGGCACTAAAGTCCTATTTGTACGCCAAAGAAGAAAGAAGTCCAAAGGAGCAAATTGAAGAGTGTCCTCCTATTTGGAAATATTTATTCAATTATGCATTTTTAACAAGCCCCAAATACAGATATGCAAACCAGATGAAACATGCCAGATGACTGTGTCTGTTTGAAGTAATGTAATAAATTATATCAGTCTCTACAGTTTTACTCCCAACTTCACATTTGTATTTTATTTCCCCTTCTAGAAAAAATGACAAAGTTAAAAGAAAATATGTATTGTGTGTCAGCAGTGGTAATATATAACAACAGAAGTGTCTTACTGTATATCAGCTCCAATATTACAAGGCAGAGGCAGAACCATTTCATTGAGAGAAATATGTTTTCATTTCAGGTGGTGAAATCAACTTCTATTGTTCATATCTAGACTTAACTGCTTCCTATTACTGAAGCCAACACTTGAAAGAAGATTAGGATTCTCTAATCAGGTAATTAGACGTGATGGTGGCTATTAATATAATCACAACTTCTGTAGAAATGGTTCTTCTGTCCTGATTATTTACACTGTCAGAATATCTTTAACAGAACTGTGAGAGGGTAGAAAGTTTACCATTAAGCAACAATATCTGGAGATGGAACCGCTCATGATTTGGTCCCCTGGTTTGTAAGCCTGCATTCCATCATCTATGAAATAACAGCCTTCTTAATGTTCATTTCATGCCCAGTTATTATGTGGGATCTATGTATTCTCAAATATTTCCTACTTAACCACTGAGGCTAGAAAATGGGAAGAATCTAATTGCTAAGATATTACAGCACACCTCATTTCTTTGCTGTTTGTGGGCATTTCTAGGCTTATAATGTGACAAAGGTCACAAGGAGATGGTAGAATGACCTAAAACAAAAGAAATATTTGCATCTCACAATTAACACCAGTTCTTAAGATTTTGCTGGAAAAAAATACTATTTAATTGACTTTTTTCCCACTAGTTCATAATGACTGCATAACAAGCAGTTAAAGTTAATCCTAGAAGCAATAAATAGAAGCTTAACCTGTTTCTTTCTTTCACCTGGTTAAAGGATAGACGGAAAACACTTCAGTCCAGTCATATAGGGGACATTAACACTCAAGTCCCAGTACAAAAATGAGGTTCCAGAACTGTGAAGAAAAAGAAATGAATCTAGAACTTAAGTATCTTGGCTTCTTCTGTTTAAGGAGACTGAAGACAGGACCCCAGTCTTCTCTAGCATGTAAGGTTTCTGCTGAGAAGTATGATGTTAGTTGATAGGTTTTCCTTTATAGGTTACTTGATGCTTTTGTCTCATTACTCTTAGAAGTCTTTCCTTCATGTTGATGTTAGGTAGATTGATGTCTATACACCTTGGTGAAGATCTTTTGGCAATAAATTTCCCAAGAGTTCTTTGAGCTTCCCGGATTTGGATCTATAATCTCTAGCTAGGACAGGGAAGTTTTCCTGAATTATACTCTCAGATAAATTTTTCAGGCATTTTCTCTTCTCCCTCAGAAACACCAATTATTCTTGTTTGTCTATTTTACATAATTCCATATTCTTTCAGACTTTGTTCATTTCTTATTTTTTCTTATTTTCACCTGATTGGCTTAATAAAAAAGGCTTGTCTTCAAGTTTTAAAATTATTTCATTTGTTCTATTGTTAAAAATTTCCACTGCATTTCATAAATTCCCTACATGTATCTTTCATTTGCAGAAGTTCTGATTGGTTTGTTTTATATCTGTCTCTCTAGAAAATTTTTCATTGGTATCCTGAACTCCTCTTTAAATTTATGATGGTCTTCGCTTTTCTCTGGTATTTTCTCGAGTAGCTTAATAATCAGCCTCCTAAATACTGTATCCGGTATTTCAAAGATTTCATCTTGGTTTGAGTCCATTGCTGAGGGTCCAGTGTGATCCTCTGGGGTTGCTATAAAACCCTGTTTTGTTGTGTTATCAGAGTTACTTTTTTTGGTTCCTTCTCGTTTAGACAGATTATGTCTTCAAGGGACCCAGTAATGTGACCTGTCCTAAAGCCTGCCAGCAGTCAGTAGCAGCACCAGCTCTAACGGGGGTGGCAGGGTAGGGACAGAGATTTCTTGGTTATAGGTAGCATTAGTTTGTTGGCTTTCTCAAATGCCAGTTATGCTAGTAGGGAACTGATCACATGGACAGACTTAGGACCTCCTAGTTAGCTAGAGTGGTGTAGGTAGTGGTGATAACTGAAGTTGCACAGCTGTTTTCTTCTTCCTGTGTGCAGTGGTTTTCTACCAGGAAGTGCTATAATGGATTGTTGATTGGCCTCCAGCCAGGAGGTGACACTTGCAAAAGAGCACACTCTGTGGTAACAGCAGTGGGATTTTTAAGTTTCTATCCTTTGTGTTAAGCTATCAGGGCAGGTGATGGGGCAAAGCCAGGTAGGGGCTGAGTAAGGTTGATTTGCACTCTGAATCTCTGTGTGCAGGGAAATCAGCAGCCCCTGTGGGTGTGGGGGTTGGGGGTGGTTCTAAGGTCACTGGGTTGACGTTCCAGAGAAGATAGCTGCTGCCTCTGCTGCACAGAAAAGTTCACGTGGGCAATGGGGAATAGCAGGTAGCAGTAAGCCCCACATAGATCCCACACACTTGGCACAGTAGACCCCACTCCCTCTGTGTGTCACTAACAGCAGTGAGCTAAGTTTCAGGCAGCCTGCACTCAGAATTCATAAATGTCTCAGGTCATAAGCTTTCCCTGTGAAGATAGCAACTGTGGCTTCCAGGATACATCCCTCCCTGTCTACCCTCAAAGGCAGGTGCCTGGCTCCTGTCCTTGAGGCTACAGCCTGCTTTTCACTTGCCCTTCCCCAGCTGTGGCCAAGAAAGTTTATGTCCACCCCAGCTTGTATTGCAAATCCCAGTTGAGGGCTTCTTTCAACATGTGACAACTGTCAGCACTATCTGGCTAACCTCTGTAGGGTCCTCTATGACAAACAATATGGAATGGCATCCCTTGATCTATGCTGGAGACTGGGAGTGCAGGCAGAGGTCTTCTCTGTGTTGTTCCTACTTTTATATTTCACAACCCTCCCCCAGTCAGTTCCTGTGCTGGGTAGGGTTAATGCCATCCTCTGTGGCATAAACTTTCAAGATCCCTGGTGACAGTGTGTATCCTGGAGACAGGCTCCTTCCTTCTCACACTCTGGGACCTCGTACTTCTTTGCCTGTATCATGGTGTAGGCTGCAGCCTGGTACTTCCTTCAAAGGGCCTGTTGATTCTTTCAGTTTTCCTTTTCAATTCCTGCATCACTTATTGGAAAAAAGTGTTTATAGTGTGAATTTCTAAAACTATTTTGTCCTTTGAAGTGGGAGAGGTATGCTGGCAATGCCTCTAGTCTACCATGATGAAACAAAAAAACCCATGAACACCAATTTTTGATTGGCTGTCTTTAAGAAATTGAAAAAATTCAAAAATTGGATATTTTAACATTTTCAACTAGGAGGTAGAAGTTTCAAGCAGTACTAGAGTTTTCATCAGCAAGGAAGGAAAAATCACTCAGAAAATATGTCAGTGAGAAGAAAAAAGAGTTAGTCATTTTTGTGATCTTAAAGTTTCCTTGTTTAATTTGGAAGGACTGTCACAGTCTGGCTGTCCAAAGTATAATTTTTTACTTTTTCAGCACTACATAGAAACTCATTAAAGTTTTATTATATCCCAATTTTTTAAAGTATAGAAGTACAAGTGATCTTTGCCACAGCAATAATGTATTTATTAGCATATTTGTAGAAAGAATCAGCAAAGATCACCTGGTTTACAATCATTGTATTATAAATATAATATTTTTCAGTTGCTTTAAATTTCCTTTATGATTGTTAATTCATTGTAGAAACACCTTTGAACTGGGTCTACTAAATAAAAATATAAACTATATATTTCCATTTTCAGAAAAAATATTGATCTAAATTTCACATGATTTTGGCTGCGTGAGCTACATAAACTTTCAATCATGAACAACTACAGTGTTAAGACTCCTATTAAAATATTTTCTTTAATTATTTTATTTCGGATGCTTGCTTATATATAAACACCTTTGAATTAATTTAGGTGAAAGAATACAATATAGCAGCCATCCTTTACAAGTTACTCTTCAATCTAATTCTCAAACTTGTGGCAGAAAATAGATACAGTAATATGGCAAATATATGTAATCACAGAAGGGATAAGGAGGATGAAAAAGAGAACACACAACTCAGACTAAGAGATCAGAAAGACTCCAAAGATATATACTTGAGCTGAGTGTTGAGTGTAAAAGATAAAGTTAGAGTAAGCGAAGGGAGGATATTCCCAGTGGAAGGAACATCTTGTAAGAAAACATTTAAAGAATTAGATGATATCTTCTGAGGGACACTCCTACATAAGTATTTTCACAGAACTTGGTAAAAAGTGAGCATTTATTTAAAAACTCATGAATTAATCACCTATGTATGGTGATAAGTTAAACCAACCGTAAAAATCATACTGTTGAGAAACCCTTTCCACACACATCAGCCTCACTTCCAGGTCTGTGAGATGACTTGCAGCTTGGGAAGGAAGCAGCCACTCTGAGTGAAGCGAGATCCTGGAGTTACTGACATGCAGTTTTCACTATATTCAACCTTCTCCAATCACAAGGCAAAAAACATATGTTGTGACACACAGATATTCAGCAGAAATTTTTAAACCTGTATTGACGTTTAGGCCAGCCAAACATATATTAAAAACTAAAATTCTATGCCGGTTAACTCTGAAACATTTTTCCTCACCACAGCAACAGAATGAAAGTTACATCTCCTCATAGGTCAGTTATGAGCATGCATCCAGAACTCTGCTAGATACTATGAAGGGTTCAACAAAAATAAAATGAAATCTCCTTAACTTTTACTTTGCAATTAACAGCAACAAAGGCTACAAATCAGTATAGAAAGGATGAAATCAAATGTGAAAGTTTATGATACAGAGTGTAAAAGCTGTCAGACTAAAGAAGAGACATCATTGTAAGCTAAAAATAACTAAAAAGGTTTATAGATGATATAAGATTTCCATAAGAACTATGCTATATGAGAAAAGTGCTTATGACCTATTGAGATCCAGGAGAGAAAAATGATCCCGATTTAAAGTCACGAAGATGTTCAGAAAACATTCAGAAAAATCACATTGTTAATAACACATCATGAAAGCATTAAATTAATTTTGCAAAAATTATAAATTGAAATTTGGAATAATTATTGGGAGAGAGACAACTGTTTTCTGTTTATCGGGGGAAAAATCACTGGGACTTGGAATAAGTAGATTAGTTTCCCTTAAGGATCTTGTAGTATAAAAACAAAATAAACAACAAAAACATCAGGTGTTACGTACAGTTCACTTGCTTCCAAAAATTTACAAATGGCACACTTATGCAGATTACAGAGACTCCATAGAGTAAAATTAAGTAAAATGTATCACTGAGAGGCACTAAACCCAGCTGCATTTCATCACTCTCTGTTGAGTGGCAGAAATCCAGTTCTCTTTCAACCATACCAAAGGAAAATATGTATGAGGTTAAGAGAATTGTAAGAAGGAAATTACTCACTGCTGCCAAGCTGGAATGAATCCTGCACCCCAAACTGATTATGTGAAGGAAAAAGAGGGCCAGTAAATAATCCAGATGGATCTCTTCGTCAATCTTTTTTTAGTCAGTCAAGAATTTAAGCACCTACTGTATGCCATGTAGTATCCTAGGTATTAGGAACACAACCATGACTAAAAAAAAGCTGTGCCTTTAGAGTATATATATATATTTTTTTTTTTTTGCAGATTTTTTTTTTTTTTTTTTTTTTTTTTTTTTTTTTTT
>PVKV010014207.1:0-58436 GCA_004027835.1 Alouatta palliata | reverse complement strand
TTTATTGCCATTAAACATTCAAGAAAAAAAGCACTGTGAGCATTTAGATAAGCAAGCCATTGTTTTCTTTGAGGAATGCAGGCATCGTAGAGGATGTGGTACCAATTACAGGGAAAATTTTCAGCGTATGAGTCTTTAAAGGAGATAGAGCCCATCTACCATGGTGGAAGTCAAAAGACCAGATAGAGATTTTTGTAGCTTTCCTTGAACCAAGGAGACTACTAGATGACCTAGATTTACTGGTCAGATTCCACCCATCCTACTTCTGAACTTTGAATCAGGTGTTCATTTCAAAAGAAAAGGGACAGTAGAGAAAATATCTTAATGTTGATGGTGAAATGGTAATGTAGCATCCAAGTTCCAGGCTCAGGCGCAGAAGCATCAGTTGTCCTGCAGCAGCAACTAAAACAGCGCCAGCTTAGCAGAGCAGCTCTTTCCTCAGAGGCCTGGTTCTGGAACCTGATTTTAACCAGTTTGGCTGCTGCCTCACCTCCCTGTGTCTGCCCATTCTTGAACCTGTTTCACAATTTTTCCTGCCACATCACTAGCCACTAAATACTCACAGAATACAAATACATTTGTGTTTGAAATACAAGTGTATTATTTTGTGAATAATACACTTGTATTCGTATTCTGTGAGTATTTAGTGGCTAGTGGTGTGGCACTCTCAAATACATTTGTATTCTGCGTAAATGAGACAGTGTTGTTTTCTGTCGCTTGCTTCAAGAAACAGTGACTGATACAAAGAGATGCGTGAACAGACACAGATCAATGAGGTAAAACAGAACAGAAAAGTCAAAAACAGAATTCTGGATTTTTCCATTGCCTCCTACCACCACATCTAAACTTCTAGCTAAATCTACTGTTTTATTCTCCAAAACATATCTCCCACCTGTATTTATCGTCCATCTCCATTACTATGGCCTTTGTTCAGGCCACATCTCTTACTCATTTTAAGCAAATTCTTATGTAAATATCCTCTCTAGGCCCCAAATTAATTTAAAGCTTCTCATAAGTCAGTGGCTAAAAGTTTAGAAAACAAAAACAAACAAACAAACAAACAAACAAAAGATATCAATTAGAAAGCTTTGTCAAAAACTATTTTCTACTTAAGATAGCATTGAATATTAATCAGATATTCACTGCAATGGATTTTCGGACCTTTTTTTTTTTCTTTTTTTTTCAGTTCTTGAAGTTGTAGGAGAATTGTAAGTCTCTTCATCTCCCACTAACTTCTATATACAGAAAGCAGAGAGAAATAAATTCATCTCTTGTCACATTTTCTGGAAGAAGTCTGGTTACATCCCTTTCTTCCTTGAGGTGACCAGCCTGCTTCAACTGAATGCTCAACAGAGATATCATATTACAAATTTACTTTCTCATTTTGAGCATGTAAAGACTAGCTTACTCTATTTTTTAGAGAATATATTGCAATGTAGTAAGAATTTATAGAAAATTCTCATAACAAAATTGAATATATAAAGACAACAGAATACTTCCTGCCTTGGTTATTACTCATATAACTGTTTTACAAGCTCATAACGTAAGCAACTTAAACTCTTCTATCATTCTGAGAAAACTTGAACTGTTCATTTGTCTGGAAAAATCTATAATTGAATCCATCTGTGCCTATGGGTTTCAGTTTATATTCTCTCATTTTCTTCTGCAAAGGGTTTTAAGTGACAGATTTGATTCCTTAATAGATATCAGACTATTCTAATATTTAACTTCTTCTTTTGTCATCTTTACGAAGTTATATTTTTCCCAGGAGTTTGTTTATTTTATTCATATTGTCAAATTTTTGTGACACAGTTTTTCAGAATGTCATCTCTAAATATATTTTGATCTCTGTAGTTTGTAGTGGTGTTATATTAATAGCACTCATTAATTAATTTTCTTTGTTCTCTTATTGTATCAATCAGTCTTGTTTCGTGTTTATCAATTTTGTTAATGTCATTGTTGAAGAGTCAAGTTTTGGCTTTTGTCTTATTTATATTTATTTTATTAATCTCTGCATTTATATTTATTATGCCTTTAGGTTTTTCATTTTTATACCAATTAAATACAAACATACAAAATTTCATATAGTTACAAATTAAAATGTAAAAATAAAAATGTTATTTAGCTGCAAATTAAAGGACTACTTCATGAGGAGTAGAAGAGAAATGAAGTACTCATCGCCTTACCATTTTATGTGAGATTATCTAGATATATTTTCAGTTGCTAAATTATTCAAAAGAAAATTAAGTATATTGGGCTGGATGTGGTTGCTCAAACCTGTAATCCCAGCACTTTGGGAGGCTGAGGCGGGTGAATCACGAGGTCAAGAGATCGAGACCATCCTGGCCAACATGGTGAAACCCCGTCTCTACTAAAAAATACAAAAAACAATTAGCTGGGCATGGTGGCGTGTGCCTGTAGTCCCAGCTACCCGGGAGGCTGAGGCAGGAGAATTGCTCAAATCCAGGAGGCGGAGATTGTAGTGAGCCAAGATCGTGCCACTGCACTCCAGCCTGGCACCTGGCAACAGAGCAAGACTCTGTCTCAAACAAACAAACAAACAAACAACAACAACAACAACAACAAAAAAAAACAGAAAATTAAGTATATTATACAAAATCATAAATATAATTACTAGAAAAAAACTAAGATTTCAAAAAGTTCTAACAAAATCTGAGGAGTTGAAAAGTGGAAATGGTATTTTTGTTATTTAAATGTATCAGCTAAATTTCTCATATGGGAATGCCAAATTTGATAATTAAGAAAGAGTAGTATTAATGCATTATTTCAAATTCTTTCAGTAACCGTAATATATCACTTAACATCTGAGTCAACTGTGAAGAATGACGGAAAGTTAGGGTGACAATGGAAACAGAGGCTTTTTTCTTCCTCACATGATAATGTTTAAGGGCAGGCTTTTTGTGTGTTAGAGCATGGCTCCTTTTATTTTCTGCTTCTGCAGGCCCCTGCTCTATGCTGTTCTGTGAGCCTAGGTCTGACATTTTCAAGTTATGATCTACGATAGCTGATAATATTCAAGTGCTAATTTTCTATTCAAGTCTATAAGAAAATGAAAAATGAGGGAGATGGATGTCTCTTTTCTCATTAAAAATTTCTCTCCAAATTATAACTAAGTTACTATTTATGTCTCATAAACAGAAATTTAGTCAAGTGTTGTCTTCTAGGCAAGATAGGTTACAAAGCACTGTTTTTATTCTTTTGTCAGTAGACCTAACTAAGGGTAAGCCACAAGATGGTGAGAACACAAACTGGGGTAAGCATCAAGCGGTCTCCACCAGACACCAATATAACATTAGGAGAAAGAGTTAAAAAATGTTACCTCTGAGGTACACAACTTATGGTTTTGACATAATAGTATTTATTTTTAATTGCAAATATAGAAAATGCCATAGACCATGAAAAATGCAATATCCATCAAAATTATGTAGAATAGGCTATATAATAATTTAGAACAATATTGATGATACTTTAAATAGTAGAATAAAAATGATGTAAAAACAAACAGTATAGCATTTTTATTTTTAAAATATTATATATATTCACATCCATATATGTAAATAAAATTTATATAAGACTTTTAGAAGGAAAGATATCAAGAGTCACCAGTGTTTACTTGGAGAGCTTTCCTCATTTGTCCTAAAATATTTCACCGGTATATATTCCATTAGTTTACAGAACCTAAGCCAATCATTTTTTGGGGAAAAAGCTAATCTACATGATTCAAATTTAGATAAAAAGATTTGAGGCTTTCAGGTAACCTACACCTTCTTCTAGGCTTGTCATGTTACCAGGCTGTTACAACTTCATGAAATATTTTTGAAGCAACAATGATATTAAGTGATTTTAAATTTACATTTTGAAAAATTTTATAAGTAAAAGCAATCAATTTGTTGTTATTATTGTATCATTAACTCCACCATCTCCAAGTGGCAATAAATTCAAAATTAAAAAGTAATTAATTACTTGTGTTAGCTCTACATGAATTACTGGTTGACTAGATAGACTAGTGAGAAATACAAAATGACCTGGTGAGATGCCATCTGATTTCTGTCCAACCCTGTAAAAGCATTTCTCGTGCTTTCATTATCACAGTACTCAATAACAATTTAACAGAAGTTTTATCACCAGGATGTCATGGGTGTATTTCATATTCTTTTGATATGCTTTGATTGCCTCCTGAAACATTTCAGGGTTAATTGTCTTTATTAGGCATATTTCCATATCTACTTGGAATCCACAACATAGATTTTTACAAATCTCTAAAAGGAATTGCTATGTCAGTTTAATATCAAGTCATGTCCCAAAAGGCAAGAAATAGAAAACACAAAAATGAATGTTACTCCTAATTTCAAGTCAACAGTTCAACTGATTAGGTTTATATAGTTGATTATATGACTGTTAAATGCTTTAATTAAAATTGAATCTTTTTTTTTACATGTGGTTGGTCTCTTTATCAAAAGTTTATTTACATATTAAAGTCTAACATCAAAAACCCAGTCAGGTAGACATCTCTAGCTTAAAAATGATGTATCTACTTTATCTTCTTTACATTTTTTTTCTGTTTATTAAAACAAATTCCAAATATATATTATTTTATCAATAAATAATTATATAATATATGGGTTATGTTTTTACAAACTTGTATGTTATGTTCATTTTTAATGAAATAATAGTAATTCATTAATGTCTAATACTGAGTCCAGGTCTAAATTTTCTAAATTCTTTCAAAAAATTTTAATTTGTCCAAAGTAGAATCTCAATATCGTTCACATATTTTATTTGGTTAATACAATCAAGACTTATGTAATCTATACTGCCCCCCTCATCATTTTATGCTACTTATTTGTATAGGAAACCAGTATCTTTACCTCTAAAATTTGTGTTCCATATTTGACTGCTTCTTCGTGTTATCAGTCAACTTATTCATTACTCATATTTTTTTCTAAGCTATTTGTTATATATAGAGATTGAATTATTTTTTAGGTAAGCATATGTTTTAGGCAAAAAAAAAAAAAAATGCCCCATAGACCATGCTGTGTATGTCTTAGTAGCTTCAACAAAAGGCAATAATTTCCTTGAGCAGTGGTTTGTAGTCCTGTTTGAAGCAGTCCTTCACATCTTTTGTTAGTTGTATTCCTAAGTATTTTATTCTCTTTGTGGCAATTCTGAATGGGAGTTTGCTCATGATTTGGCTCTCTGTTTGTCTGTTATTGGTGTATAGGAATGCTTGTGATTTTTGCACATTGATTTTGTATCCTGAGACTTTGCTGAAGTTGCTTATCATCTTAAGGAGATTTTGGGCTGAGAAGACAGGGTCTTCGAAATATAGAATCATGTTGTCTGCAAGTAGGACAATTTGACTTCCTCATTTCCTAATTGAGTATCCTTTATTTCTTTTTCTTGCCTTATTTCTCTTGCTATAACTTCTAGTACTATATTGAATAGGAATGGTGAGAGAGGGCATCCTTGTCTAGTGCCAGTTTTCAAAGGGAATGCAGGCAACATACCACCATGCTATATGTGTACCTATCCAGCAATCCTGCAAGATCTGCAGATATACTACAGAACTTAAACTATAATAATAAAATTAAATTTAAAAGGCAATAATGTTTATGTGTTCCAATTATAGAGATATTAATTTCTATTAGTAAGTTTAGGTTGTGTCTGCGTGACCTATTAGTTATAAAGCTTTCCTTGAAGCTTTTTCCTATTGGCTTTGAATAAGCAGAAAATTTTGTAGTCGAATCAATTTTTTATGAGACATTGCGTAATTGTAAATTTTCTAATTATATTATTTTTTCCATATTTGTTACTTGAAATTGTTTTACAAAGTGCTCTTCATCAGCTATTTATTTAGGAATAAATTTCATCATAAACTTACAGTAAAAATACCTGATATATCTCTGTACCAGTTTGTTTTTAGTGCCCTTTAAAAATCAGCAAATGGATTTTTAGTATCATCACACATACATGATTTTAATGGTGTGAATGTATTTCAATACATTTTAGTTACCACCCTTATGTTTAACTTCTCTCTTTAGCTAGTAAAAATTTTTATCTTGTGGCTTTTTTAAGAATTCCAGTAGTCTGTCATAACTTACTTTCTGATTCAACAGAATATCTTAGTCCCATCTTTATAAATTTTATATACTAAGTGGAGAATTTTATTTATAATCCATATGTTACTGATAAGGATGTTCTTAAATATTCTAGTGTTTGAGTTTTTAATGCTTATTTAATCCTAATTTGTTAAAGAAAATATTCTATGTAATACTGATTAATTCAAATTTGTTCACACTTGTTCAGTTTGGCTTAATTAATGTCACCTTACTAAATTTTTCATGTGCATTTGTGAAAATGTATTTCTTAATAATAAGTCATAGAATTCTCTGTATGATTTTCAATAAAGCTAATTGATTATGGTGTTAAAACCATTACATAATAATTTAATAATATTATCAATTACTAAGAGATGTGTGTTAAAATATCCCCATGGAACTGTAGAGTAGTAATTCTGCTACAGTTTACTTTATATAATTTGGGGTTACTTTGCAAATAGCAGACAAACTTAGAATTTTTAACTCTTCTTGTTGTATTCTTTCTTGTTATTATCTAGAGATCATTTTTATAAAATCTCAAATAATGCAAATATGGATATATAGGTAAGTAGATGATAAATATACTCCAGCTAGAATGTTATTATATAAATATATGCAAATAAGCATTCTTTGGTTAGAACTTTGCTGCTTTACTGGATTAATTTTCCCATCTTTTACTTTCAAAGTTACTTATATTTTTTTCTTATAACTTATATTTTAGTTGTGTTGTAAAGAGCTTATATTCATTATTTTTAATTTATCTCATCTGGAAATCTAGATATTTATGTTAGTAATATTAGTTAAGTTTTAATTATGCTTGCCAGTATAAAATTTATTTACTGTCATGATATAAATTATATTTCTATTTTTATTATATTTATCATCTATTTACGTATCTATGCATATTTGTATTATTTGTCATTTATAAAAATGATTTTTAAATAATGACAATAAAGAATACAATAAGAAGATTTAGGAATTCTAAACTTGTCTGTTATTTATAAAGTAACCCCAAAGTATATAAAGTAAAATTTGGCAGAATTACTAACTGTAGTTTCATGGGGGTATTTTAATACATTTCATAATTTTTCTTTTTCTATTTAATTTCTGTTCTTCAATTATATTTTCTTTTCTCCTTACATTTTTTGTGAGGTTGGAATAATTATAGGTTTAGATTTTTATTCTTTTGAATCTATTGTTTTGATAGTTACATATTTTATTGATATTTTAAAATTATATGCATATTGAACAAAATTTAAAGATAAGCAAGAAATTGCCAAATGTTTAAAACATTTAGATGAAATTAAATGAATAAAATAATGATTAAATCACTGAACAAATGAGTGAACATTTATAGATGTGGAACAGAATCAGCATGTGGGTGCTCAGCTTAGAAATGCTTTTTATTGGGGCAGAAGGGCAATAAGTCTTGTGTTATGTTATTCTGCAACAACTGAAATGTTTTCTGTTTCATATCTTGGATATTAATTTCTTCAGAAAAATTGAAACACAGGAAACAAAACTTGTCATAACTTCATTAGTAAGCATGTCATTTGGTTGTACATCATATAAGAAAAATAAACAAGTATATCTTTTAAGCATACTGTTGCCTAGTCAGATCTTCTCTCGTTAGGTAAAAACAGGTGATTATGTAAAAAGGAAAATAAGGGAAGATGCTGCATAAACTTAATTTAGGGCTCAGTTTCAAATTTTAGAACATAGCACCAAACTACTTTAAGTATACATCTTTTAACACTGGGTTTATTTCTAGATATAGTCTGCTTGTCTATGTTCTTTCTGCAATACATTATAAAGCTTAAAAGGAAATATATTTATTTAAGAAGATCATTAAGAATGAAGTAATTTCTAATTAAACTATAATAAGCTGATCATGTTCATGGTCTGCTAAGTGGTGGTAACCACAGCTGAATTTGATAAGGTCCAAGAGGCAAGTCCTGTGATTTTTTTCACACAATTAATCAGTTCACATACACAGACATTGAAAAATTTCTCACTTCAGGTAAGGTAGAAAGAAGGAACTTATCTTCCATAACGTAAGAAGTTTTCATTACTTGAAGAATAATCATATTATGTCATTATCTATTTCAAATAGAAACAAAATTATAAATAATATCACTTTCACACAATTAATTTTAATTAAAAATGTTTGACACATAGTTGTATGACTCTGTGGGGCAAAATGATACAGACAGAAGATAAAATTGTACATTAAAATTAAAATTTTCTTATGAAGAAATATAGGAAAAAGAAATTTTTATAACTTCAGCTTACTAACTACTTAGCTTGTGCCAAGTACTCTGATAAGCACTTTACATGCAGAGCCTAAAGGTTGTACGAATGGTAAATAGGATAAACTGAATTTGAAACCAAACTTCTATTGATGCTTAAAGCAATATATGACACAATAGCAGTAGTATAAGCATACTTAAATATGTTCTCTCATTTAAATATTATATTTTTAACCTATATAAACTTACATTTTTGTTTCTATTCATTTTTTTTGTTGTATTTAGCTCATTGACTAGCTTGTCCTAATTTTCAGACACACTTCCATGTCTATATTCAGCCATATCTACCTGCCTCACTCCTTTCTTTTTCTTTAATCTACCCTGGTCATATTCTTATTTCATTGTACCCTCACTTCTCTGGGGCTACTTGACTAAAATTTTAGATTTATTTAGGACAACTGTTACTCCATCAAGTTGTGCCTACTACAACTAGAATTTCTAGCTATTGTTTAAGGTCATTACCTTTAGAGGTTGGGTTTCTCTGGATTTGAGTATTTTTCAGGTCCAAATTCTTGGCCTGTAAATATTATAAATGATATGTGTACTTGCATTCAAAGCCCTGCATAGATGATTTCTCATTTACCTTTTCTTATTTATCCCCTAGTTACCATATAATCACTTTGATTCATGGATTATACAATATCCAGACCTTTGCTCCTTTCACTCAAATATTTTGTTTTATCTAATTGGGATTAAAGGATTTATATTGGGAGTGGTTATGATATTTTAAAGGGAAAGGTTTTCTATGAACAAGGATAGAATTTTAAGAGTGTAGGAGACAATGTTTATTTCTAGAGCAATGAAATGGCTATTGAAACTTTTAAACATATGAAAGCAATATAAGGTCATTTTTCTTTTTTTCTTTATTTCTTCTAAAAATAAAAAACTGGATACATGTGCAGAATGTGCAGGTTTGTGACATAGGTACGTGTGTACCATGGTGGTTTCCTGCACCTATTGACCTGTCCTCTAAGTTTCCTCTCCTCATCCCCTCCACCTCCCAACATGTCCTGGTGTGTGTTGTTTTCCTTTCTGTGTCCATGTGTTCTCAATGTCAACTCCCACTTATGTGTGAGAACATGAGATATTTGGTTTTGTTTGTGTATCAGTTTGCTCAGGATGTTGGTTTGCAGTTTCATCCATGTCCCTGCAAAAGACATAATCTCATTCATTTTTATGGCTACATAGTATTCCATGGTGTATATGTACCACATTTTCTTTATCCAGTCTGTCACTGATGGACATTTGGGTTGGTTCCATATCTTTGCTATTGTGCTGCAGTAAACATATGTGTGCATGTGTCTTTATAGTAGAATGATTTATATTCCTTTGGGTATATACCCAGTAATGGGAGTGATGGGTCAAATGATATTTCTGGTTCTAGACCCTCAGAATTGCTTACTGTCTTCCACAATGGTTGAATAATCTACATTTCCACCAACAGTGTAAAGCATTCCTATTTCTCCACAGCCTCACTAGCATCTATTGTTTGTTTCTGACTTTTTAATAATCGCCATTCTGACTGGCATGAAATGGTATCTCACTGTGGTTTTAATTTGCACTTCTCTGATGATCAGAAATGTTGATCGTTTTTTCCATGTTTGTTGCCCACGTAAATGTCTTCTTTTGAGAAGTATCTGTTCATATCCTTTACCTGCTTTTTGATAGTGTTGTTTTTTTCTTGTAAATATGAGTAAGTTCCTTGTAAATTCTGGATATTGCATTCTGTTCAAAATATGCAAATCAATAAACCTAATCCATCACATAAACAGAATCAAAGATGAAAACCACACAATTATCTCAATAGAGGCAGAAAAGGCCTTTGATATAAAATTCAACATCTCCTCATATTAAAAACTGTCAATATCCTAGGTATTGATGGAACATATCTCGAAATAATAAGAGTTATTTAAGACAAACACAAAGCCAATGTCATATTGAATGAGCAAAAGATGAAAGCATTCCCTTTGAAAACCAGTAAAAGACAAGGATGCCCTCTCTCATCACTTGTTTAAACACAAAGAGCTGTATAAAGCATATACAAGTGGAAAGAGAGGAAGTCAAGTTGTCTATGCAGATGACATGATTTTATATTTAGAAAACCCCATCATATCAGCCCCAAAACTTCTTGAACTGATAAGCAATTTCAACAAGGTCTCAGGATACAAAATCAATGTGCAAAATCACAAGCATTCCTTTATGCCAGCAATAGACAAGTAGAGAGCCAAATCATGAATGAACTTCCATTCACAATTGCTACAAAGAGAATAAAATACCTAAGAATACAGCCAAAAGGGATGTGAAGGACCTCTTCAAAGAGAACTACAAACCACTGCTCAAAGAAATAAGAGAGGACACAAGCACGTGGAAAAAACATTCTATCCTCATGGATAGAAGAAGCAATATTATGCAAAAGGCCATATTGCCCAAAGTATTTTATAAATTTAATTCTTTCCCATAAAACAACCATTGACATTCTTCATGTAATTGGAAAAAATCTATTTTATATTTCATATGGGATCAAGGAAGATCCTGTATAGCCAAGACAATCCTAAGCAAAAAGAACAAAGCTAAAGGCATCACACTACCTGACTTCAAATTATTATACAAGGCTACAGTAACCAAACAGCTTGGTACTGGTACCAAAGCAGACATATAGACCAACAGAGCAGATCAGAGACCTGAGAAATAACACCATACATCTACAGCCATCTGATCTTCTACAAACCTGACAAAAAATGCAATGAGGAGAGTATCTCCTATTCAGTTAATGGTGCTTTAAAAACTGGCTAGCCATAGGCAGAAAACTGAAACTGGATCCCTTTCTTACACCTTACACAAAAAATTATCTCAAAATGATTAAAGGCTTAAATGTAAAACCCAAACAATAAAAACTCTAGAAGAAAACTTAGGCATTACCATTCAGGACATAGGCCTGGGCAAAGACTTTATTAGAGAAATAACAAAAGCAATTGCAATAAAAGCCAAAATTAACAAATAAGTTTGTTTAATTGACAAATTAAACTAAAGATCTTCTGCACAGTAAAATAAACTATCATCAGAACCAACAGGCAACATACATAATGGGAGAAAAATTTTGCAATCTACCCATCTCACAAAGTCATTTTCTAAAAACTATCTTCACAATGGGTTGAACGAAAAGTAATATCAGAACAAGGATATAATCTTGAGAGCTACTGCAATAAGTTGAATGCATTAAATGTGAGAGTCTTCAGCCAAATTTGTAGCACCAAGAATTTAAAGTCAGAAATAATTATGAATGACAAAAAAGAGAATACTCTGGTTTATTATATTTTCTTTGCTATGGAAGATAAAGAAAAGCTAATGATTTAGGACTATTTAAAGTTTTCAAGTCTGAATGTATTACATTTGGAATATCAGAATAGGTATGAGTTTGGAAGTACATGATGAATTTTATTGTGGATGTGCTGTACTTTAGGGTATTAGAAAAATGCTCAGGTGGAAATGTCTTATAGGTGATTAAAAATAAAGTACAGTTTAGAAGAAAAGTCAAGTTTAAAGTTAGAACTTTAGGGACTCATTTTTGTGGATGTAATAGTCAACATTGTAAGATTGGATGGAAGTCTTAGAAAGCAAAGAGTGGAGTCAAAAACATTAACCTGGGAAAGACACACATCCAAGAGTAAAAGCAAGAAAGGAAGAGTGAAGGCAATATTTTCCACAAAGAGCAGTCCTTGACTCTGTCCCTTACTCTGTATAGAGACCTTACGAACTTTATTTGGAATCTCTTATGATATACTAAATGGGTAAATCTGTGATGCATTGTCATAAGTGTTTAAGACACTTCAGTTGGAATAAAATGAAGATCCAAAAAGAGAGTTAAATACAGAAATAAATGCAGATCTATAGGAAAGATAATTCCGTGAGTGGAAGCCTACATTGCAAATTCCAGCAGAGAGGATGCTAAGAAAATCAACAAGAAAATATCATTGGATTTGGTGATGACAATGTGATTAGTGACCTTTGAGACAAGAGTGTGAATATATGCAAATGCAGCAAAGGACAGGAAAATAGTATTTCCAGAATTTATATCTGTACCAGCAAAATTCATCTCTTCTGTATATGCTCATTCATGTTTCATATGGCATATCAGTGTCATTAATGTTTGTCCTCATTTAAATAGAGAAACTGAATCATGGAGTCAAGATACAGATTAAAAATACTAGATTAAAGGCAACAATTTTAAATTTGGCATACTACTCTTTGGATATCAAACTAAATGTTTTTATTTTATTGCCACTGTGAAAAGCACTTCTTTATGATGTTAACAGCTCATGCATGTAGTTAAATGGTTTATAAACAACAATCAATTCAAATTAAATCATTCCATTTTTAGATGTAAAACCTACCAAGCCATCTCATGTCACATAATTGTATAATTCACTGTAATTACATAATGCTTATGTGGTGCTTAAGAAATTGATGGGCTGACATTAAAGCAAAATGACTTAAACCTATCTTAATATGAAATGCAATGATCACATTACTAATAATAGGATTAGTCCTCAATTTTGAAATTGTATCCGTTAGGAAATATATGAGTTTTCCCTTACACAACTTTAGAAACATTCAGAGGAAACCCCAGGAGAAAATACATTAAGAAAATGTCTATTTATTTGTCACGTATTTTTAGTACTCCCTGATTAAAACTTCTTTATATCCAGTCAGCTGAGATCACAAATATATTTGGCCATGAATAATAGCAATCTCTTTGACAATTAGCCTCATCTTTAGTGATTTGTTCAGTAATAAAATAAGCCAGATTCTTGGACTTTGATCACTTTTTATATAGTGAAATAATGGCATCACCAAAGGCTTGAGATTAAATTTAAAAAGACAGTATTCCTGTAATTCGGATTCTGCAGATATTAAAGCTAGAATCAGAAGAGATTTTCTAATTTAGTTATAAAAGTAAGACATCACAGCAATGATTATAACAATTTTTGCTGGCCCACAATGTATTTAAAATAGATTTCTCATAAAAAAGTTCTGTAACTATTGCTTTTTCAATACTGAACATAAGGGATTTATGTAAATAAAAATTGCCCACAAGACACATGTCTGGAAACAATAAGACAGCCAACTTCTTTTAGAAAGTAAATGATGGGCCAAGTGTTGGTTTGTGCACTGAGGGAAGTACGTTCGAGGTCAGACAGAGTGCAATCTTCAAACCCGTTATGGAGCAGCATGCCTACTGAGAGAGAAACAAGCAGAAATGCAAGTTATGGTCTACGGAAACTTTCAGAAGCTTCCCGCAAGCCTTAACTGCCACTTCTACAAAAAGATTTTCATATGTTTTTGTTATAGAAGATACAAATATTTTTATTATAATATTGTGTTAAATATGTACTGAAAGAGTTACTGAGTTACATTTATATAGTGTCCTTCAAAAATTAATAATTTCTGCATTTGCTATATTTTTATCACAAATGAATTACCTGTGACCCTCAAACATTTTGATTCTTGCAGAATTGACTGAATTCAGTGTCTATCCCCAAAATTCAATTTTTAAGTTTTTTTCTAATTTTTGTTACTGAAAATGTTACACACCTAACAAAGTAGAGACACTAGTATAGTGAACTATGATGTATCAATTTCAATTTTGTATGGTTTCTTAAGTATACCCCCACAATACTCAGATTTTTGTCTATGTATCAGACCACAGACTACTTAAATATATGTAAATATTACTTAAATATTTAAAAATATACCTCTACATAATAGCTGTTTAAAAGCATAAACACAATGTTAAAGAGAGTGTTTTTAAATTTAAAACTGCCTAGTTGATTTTCATATGACTTTGATAGTGTTTTTTCTTTAAGCATTTGTTTGTATACATCAGTGACAAAGTAGACCCATGCATTACACTATTTTCCATTTATTAGGTTTTTTAACCTGTAGTTTTTATTTCCATCTTTTTTTTTGCTTACAATTGTTTTTCTTTGTATCATTTCCCTGTAAGATTTCCTATGATCTAGATTTTAGTAATTTTATTTTCTTGACTTTATAATTTACATTTTCTTTGGTCTTCTCTATTTCTACAAATTGGTAGTTAAATATAGAAATTCAATCTCATGAGGTCAATTCGTGAGAAGAAGGTGCTATAAGAATTTTTGGGTATTTTCATCAATATGTCCATTAGGAGTAGTTTTACTTTATTTGAACATATATTCATTTAGTTAGGTATGAGATTAATTTAAAACAAGAGCTTTTTCCACTAGAGAGGAAAAATATGTGACATTAGATTTCAAATGATTTTGTCCTGAAATTTGCCCATGTTTTTGCCCATAATGTCCAAGGTGGGGGGGAAGATTTTCAAAATGTATGAGAAAAAAAATAACCTAGCTTTCATCCAGGAATTTTATTTTTAATGCTTTTTATTTTACCTCTTTCTATCTGGCAGTCACTTCTAAAAACTTGAAAGTTATAAGTCTAATAGCTGTTGAAGGAAATCAGGATCAGGTGAAAGTATGAAAAGTCATTGGTTAGACTTGAGAACTGAACCAAGGCAAGTATGCCTCTCTCACCACTCCTGTTCAACATAGTACCATAAATCCCAGCCAGAGCAAACAGGCAAGGGAAATAAATAAAAGGCATCCAAATAGGAAAAGAAGAAGTCAAACTACCTCTCCTCACTGACTATATGATTCTATACTTAGGAAACTCTAAAGACTGCCAAAAGCCAACTGACAGCTTTAGCAAGGTTTCAAGATACAAAATCAATGTATAAAAATCAGTAGCATTTCTATACACCAAAAACATCCACACTGAGAGTAAAATCAAGAGCACAATTCCACTTACATAGGCACATACAAACATAAAGAAATATCTAAAAATACAACTAACCAAGGAGGTAAAACATCTCGACAAGAAGAATTACAAAACACTGCTGAAATAAATTAGAAATAATACAAATAAACAAACAAAAGAAATCCATGCTCATGTATTTGAATAATTAGTATCACTAAAATGGCCATACAGCCCAATGCAATTTACAGATTCAACACTGTTCTTATCAAACTATCAATATCATTCTTCAGAGAATTAGAAAAAAACTATTCTGAAATTCATATGGAACCAGAAAAAGATCTTGAATAGCCAAAGTAATCCTAAGCAAAAAAGAACAAAGCCAGAAGCATCACACTACTCTTATTCAAACTATATTATAAGGGTATAGTAACCAAAACAACATCGGACTGTTATGAAAACAGACACAGAGATTAATGGAACAGAATAGAAAACCCAGAAATATAGCCACAGACCTATAATCATCTGATTTTCCACAAGGCCAACAAAAACAAGGAATGAGGAAAAGACTCCTCATTCAGTAAATGGTGTTGGAATAACTGGCTAGCCATAAGCAGAAAAATGAAACTAACTCCCTACCTTTCACCATACACAAAACTAAATCAAGATAGGTTAAACATTTAAATGTAACACCTCAAACTATAAAAATTCTACAAGAAAATCTGGGAAATACCATTCTCAATATCAACCTTGGCAAATAATTTATGGACAAGTTCCTAGAAGCAATTGCAATAAAAACAAAAATTTAAAAGTGGAACCTAATTAAACTATAAACCAAAGCAAAAGAAATTGCCATCAGAGTAAACGGACTGCCTATAGAATGGGAAAAATATTTACAAACTATGCATTTGACAAAGATCTACTATTCAGAATCTACAAGGAACTTAAACAAATCAACAAGCAAAAAACAACCCCATTAAAAAGTGGGTAAAAGGCATTAACAGACATTTCTCTAAAAAAGATGTACTAGTGGCCAACAAACATATGAAAAATTGCTCATCATTGCTAATCATCAGAGAAGTGCAAATCAAAACCACAATGATACATCATCTCACACCACTAGAATGACTATTATTAAAAAGACAAAACAACAACAACAACAAAACAGCTGAGGCTGCAGAGAAAAGGGAACACTTATACAATGCAGGTAGGAATGTGTTAGTAAATTCATTCAGCCATTGTGGAAAGCAGTTTGGAGATTTCTCAAAGACCTTAAAACACAGCTGCCATTCTACCCAGTAATCTCATCACTGGATATACATTCAAAGAAATATAAATCGTTATACCAAAAGGACACATGAATGTGAATGTTTATTGTCATGCTATTACCAATATCAAAGACATGGAATCAACCTATTAGCCCATCAATGGTAGACTGGATAGAGAAAACGTGGTGCATATACAACAAGGAATATTATGCAGCCATAGTAAATGAAATCATGTCCTTTGCTTCAATCTAGATGGATATGCAGGACATTATCCTAAGTGAATTAACTCAAGAACAGAAAACCAAATACCACATGTCCTCACTTTTAAGTGGAAGCTAAACATTGAGCACACATGAACATGGACATAGGAACAATACACACTGTAGACTAGATGGGGGAAGGAGGAAGGCTAACATGGGTTGAAAATCTACCTGTTGGTTACTATGCTCACTACCTGGGTCCAAAAGATTCATGTGGTGATTCTACACATATACCACCTGTATCTAAACAAAAGCTGAAATTTAAAAAAATAAAATAAAATAAAATAAAAACTCAGCAAATTAATAACCAAAAAGGTAATGGGTTATGACATTTTAATGAACGTGGCTTTGTAACCTTTAGTTGACAGATATTTTGTGCTAAATTTTATGAATACTATTTCCTCTCTACTGAAATCACCCTATGTCTGTAATGACAGATATTTCTAACCCACTAGATAATTTGCTGACTGATTAAGAGGCAGGTCAACAGGCTCAATGACTTAGCAGCAATTCTAGAGTTATATTTAGAATAATTTATGACACTGTTGGCACTCTTCCTAATATAGCTCAATAACTATGGACACTAAAACAAAGTTCTGTTTTTATTGCAATTATTGACCAACACATATTTCTGGAATTGGCAATTCTATTTTATAACTGCATATTCTCCACTTCAAAACTTGTATTAATATCATTCATAATTGCTAAGATGTTTGTAGTTTGTAAATATTTGCTAATGTATAACTGAAATCCATTAGTCATGGAAATCCTTACTATTTGCTTTTCCAAAAATAAAAACTTCAACATAACCTCAGACTGTGCAACTTAAATGGAGGAAGACAATTGCTTACCAGAGAGTGTCCAAAGCCAACAAATAAAATTGATGTATCTTCTTGGATCACTGATTGTACCCTACGATTCAGTTAAATATTTGAAATTTTATTCTTTTAAAAAAACCTGGAGAATGGGCAGGTGAAAACCACATATTATGTCAGATAATGTTATGTTTTATGTGAACATAAAATACTTTTTAAAAATTCAAAAGAGGAAGTCAAATTGTCTCTAATTGCAGAAGACACGATTGCATAGTTAGAAAATTCCATCGTCTTAAACCATCATTCTGAGCAAACTGACACAAGAACAGAAAATCAAACACTGCATATTCTCACTCATAGGCGGGTGTTGAACAATGCGAACACATGGACACAGGGAGGGGAGCATCTCACACTGGGGTCTGTAGGGGGGAAAAAGCGGAGGGACAGCGGGGGTTGGGGAGTTTGGCAGGGATAGCATGGGGAGAAATGCCAGATATAGGTGATGGGGAGGAAGGCAGCAAATCACACTGCCATGTGTGTACCTATGCAACAATCTTGCATGTTCTTCACATGTACCCCCAAACCTAAAATGCAATAAAAAAAAGAAAAAAGAAAATTCCATCGTCTCAGCCCCTTCCTTACACCTTATACAAAAATTAACTCCAGGTGGATTAAAGATTTAAACATAAGACCTAATACCATAAAAACCCTAGAAGAAAACCTAGGCATTATGATTCAGGATATAGGCATAGACAATAATTTCATGACTAAAACACCAAAATCAATAGCAACAAAAGCCAAAAGAGACAAATGAGAGCTAATTAAACTTAAGAGCTTCAGCACAGCAAAAGAAACAATCATTAGAGTGAACTGGCAACCAACAGAATGGGAAAATGTTTTTGCAAGCTACCTATCCGACAAAGGGCTAATATCCAGAATCTACAAAGAACTAAAGCAAATTTATAAGAAAAAAAAAAACCATTAAAAAGTGGGCAAAGGATATGAACAGACAGTTTTCAAAAGAAGACATTTATGCAGCCAACAAACAGATGAAAAAATGCTCATCATCACTGGTCATTAGAGAAATGTAAATCAAAACCACAATGAGATACTATCTCATGCCAGTTAGAAGGGGGATCATTAAAAAATCTGGAGACAACAGATGCCGGAGAAGATGTGGAGAAATAGGAACACTTTTACACTGTTGATGGGAGTGTAAATTAGTTCAACCATTGTGGAAGACAGTGTGGTGATTCCTCAAGGATCTAAAAATAGAAATACCATTTGACCCAGCAATCTCATTACTGGGTATATACGCAAAGGATTACAAATCGTTCTATTATAAAGATACATGCACAGGAATGTTCATTGTGGCACTGTTTCCAATAGCAAACACCTGGAACCAACTCAAATGTTCATCAATTTTAGACTGGATAAAGAAAATGTGGCATATATACACCATGGAAAATTATGCAGTCATAAAAACGTATGAGTTCATGTCCTTTGCAGGGACATGGATGAACCTGGAAACCATCATTCTCAGCAAACTGACACAAGAACAGAAAATCAAACACTGCATATTCTCGATCATAGGTGGGTGTTGAACAATGAGAACACATGGAAACAGGGAGGGGAACATCATACACTGGGATCTGTTAAGGGGCTGGGAAACTAGGGAAGGGATAGTCAAGAATGGGGAGATTGGGGAGGGATAACCTTGGGAGAAATACCTAATATAGGTGATGTGGGGATGGAGGCAGCAAACCCATGGCATGTGTAAACCTATGTAACCATTGTGCAAGATCTGCACATGTACCCAAGAACTTAAAGTATAATACAAAATATATTTTAAAAAATTCACACAACTGAAGTGATGGAACATTTAAATACTTTTTTTTTCTATTTGAAAATCTGTGTTTGTCGGAGTTCTCTAAAGGGACAGAACTAATAGGATAATTGTATATATAAAGGGAAGTTTATTTGTTATTTATTATATATTTATTTTTTGAGACAGAGTTTCATTCTGTCACCCAGATTGGAGTGCAGTGGTGCAATCTTGGCTCACTGCCACCTCTGCCTCCCAGATTCAAGCAATTCTCCTGCCTCAATGTCCCATGTAGCGGGGACTACACGGGTATATCACCACATCCAGCTAATTTTTGTATTTTTATTAGACTCAGGATTTCACCATATTGGTAAGGTTGGTCTGGTACTCCTGACCACCTCGGTCTCCCAAGGTACTGGGATTACAGGCACAAACCACTACACCTGGCCTAAAGGGGAGTTTATTAAGAAGTATTGACGCATGCAATCACAAGATGAGGTCCCACAATAGGCCATCTGCAGGTAGAGGAGCAAGAAAGCCAGTCTGAGTGCCAAAGCTAAACAACTTGGAGTCCAATGTTCGAGGGAAGGTTCATACAGCACAGGAGAAAGGTGTAGGCTAGAAGACTAAACTGGTCTAGTCTTTCTATGTTCTTCTGCCTGCTTTTATTCTAGCCAGGCTGGCAGCTGATTAGATCATGCCCACTCAGACTGAGGTGCCTTTCCCAGTCTACTGCTTTATATGTTAATCTCCTTTTCCAACACCCTCGTGAACACACCCAGGAACAATACCTTGCATCCTTCAACACAATCAAGTTGACAGTCAATATTAACCATCACAACATCTGATAAAATTAGCATTGAAAAATATTAGAAGTGAGAAGGAGTAAAACAACTCACGCAGTAGGTTTATCTTAATTTTACCAGTATTCTTAACTGCTCATCCTCTATCAAGACAATCACAGCACTATAATCCATTCGTTATTTCTCCTTATCCTCTCCATCCTCCCACTCTCCACCCTCTGATAGGTCCCACTGTGTTTTCTCCCTTTAGATGTGTCCATGTGTTCTCATCATTTAGCTCCCATTTGTGAAAATATGCAGTATTTGGTTTTCCATTCCTGTGCTAGTTTGCTAAGGATAATGACCTCCAGTTCTATCCTTATCCCTGAAAAGGACATGACCTCATTTCTTTTTATGACTGCATAGTATTCCATGATGTATAAACACACCACCTTTTCTTTATCCAGTCTATCATTGATGTGCCTTTAGGTTGAGTCCTTGTGTTTGCAATTGTGAATAGTGCTGCAATGAACATAACATGTGCATATGTCTTTATAATAGAATGATATATATTCCTTTGGGTATATATCCAGTAATGGGATTACTGGATTGAATGGTATTTCTGACTTTAGGAAAGTCATGAAAAAAAAAAACTAGTGGATACTAGGCTAAATACCTGGGTGATGAAATAATTGATACAACAAACCCACATGATACATGTTTACCTGTGCAACAAAACTGCACATCCTGCACATGTACTCCACAACTTAAAAGTTAAAAAAATCTAATTCAAATTAATAAAGATATTTTAGCTATGCTACAAACATCTGCACTTTAGTATGGATAATACTAGGCTTAACCAATCGATTGGGTAGACTATGTTCAACCTGTTCCTTTTGGTTTAATAGATCAAGTAACATAGCCATTTTATTGGTCTTACATTTATTTAGAATAACGGTATCTCTGAATACAAGTAAACCTCACAATATTGAATATTAAGATAACAAATAATATTTTTATCCAGGTTTGACAGGTTTGTCTGTCAATAGAAGGTAAGCTATTTTCTGGGTAATGCATCTTCATATAACCACATCATAAAAATGGAAAGAAATTTGTTCGTTTTTTGATCTGAAAGAATTTTCAATCTGCAGTTAAATACATTCCATTAGTAGTTAACTTCTTTCTTAGAAAAAAATTTAGGAACTATTTCCTTGAGAGACAAGCTTTTGACCTCACAGCAAGAAGACATATTTTTTGAGATTTCTATCAAAAGTAATATGAAAGTATGCCCAAATGCCAACTCTTTGGCAACATTCTGTGCGCCTCTTTTTAGAAATTCTCTTGACATAGATCAAAAAGTAGTGGGAAAAATACTTGCCATTTGTGTCTACTAATTTGGTGATTCTGTACCTCTGAAATACAACACCAAGAATGAGAAATTTCTCTATTGTAGAACTTGATGGAATATCCATTCTTTTTAATTGAACCAAACATTCTAATATCTATAAACATAATATAATAGCATTTAATATTAACTTAATAAACAGCAAGAAAATTATCCCTAAGACTGAGTAATTTAAAACATACTAGGTTAGGTTGTGCTATGTCATGTTATATTTTAACATTTGATTGGTTGTATTGTAATAACAGACTTAATAGAATGAAACATTTGAATTATTGTTAATTTTTAAAAAGCCTCTTTAAGCTATTTCTTCAGAATCCTAAAAATGTGGATTTATCTACATTACCATTATTAGCACTCTCATGGAAATATCTGGGAAGTCGTGTCTATGATGGTTCATGTTTTTATCTAAGACAGAACGTTGTCTAAGGGGAAATCACAGTTCTCTTACATTAGTGCCTAGTACTTCTTCTCTTCAAAATTTTAGCCATTCTTTGGGTTCTGGAAGGCTGATGCTGAAAAGTAAAAAAGAATGAGTAATTCTAGAATTCATATGCTCTTTATTTGCTTAGTGATGAAGTAAAACAGGAATAGTATTAATTACAGAGTATATCTATTTATATTACGACTTGGAATTATTTTTTCTCAAAATAGTTGAATTATCTATATTGTCACAGGTTCTTAAATTGTTAAATTATCTAATGTATATTAGTAGCAATCATAAGGTCTGTAAATCATTACAGAAATTTCTGGTGTTGTGAATGAATCTCTTATAGCAGAGACTTGAAAGCATAGTTAAGCATAAAGGAAAAATACATCCAAGTAAATAATAGCATTCATGCCATCAGTCATCAGGATTGAAAAGTTAAACAGGTGGCATCAGAGTGTATTCACATAGAAATTGTTGCCACATTTTGCTTATTTTGCTCTCTCGCTACCTCTTGCTCTCTTGCTCTCTCTCTGATTTTCCAAGATCCCATATTGATTGGTAAGAGGACAATCTCCCCACTCTTATTTTTAATTTCTAGCGTTTTTATAAAAGCATGCCCTTGTTCCTGTTTGGACATGGGGGAAAGAGAAGTAATGCGTATTAATTTTACTCATTTTTAACACATTTTTGAAAAAAATTATTAAAATCTAATTTACCTATTATAAAATTTGCTCACTTGGGAAGTTAACTTCCAGAACTTCTAGATACTTCTGAGTACCCTATATATTGTGTGTAGGCATTATACTTATAGAATTTTTATACCAATTTTATTACAAAAGAAAATTGTTTTTTATATTTACTTATTTGTTGCTTCTCTGTAAATTAGAATCTTTTCTTCTGATTCACAATGGTTTATCATTCATTGCTAAGACCAGAATTTGTATTTTTTTCTCAATGATTTTTTTTGCTTTATTATTATTAATAAAATTTCTTAATATTTTAAAATAATTGAAAATATTTAGAATTATCTTCTTTCATTTTATTGCTTTTAATAGATCAAAAAATAGTTCGACATGCATTCCAAAAATTTGCAAAAGATTAGAAATCCCAGCATTTTTCATTTCCTCTATCAATCCTATATATTTACCTTTTATATATCTAAAACTTCTATTTGAAATATACACATCTCAATCTGACTAGAGCCAGTATCAATGGGTTAACATATTCTTAAACACACATACTGTAATATTAAGATATTACTTTAATCAAATATAATAATCTGCTTTTTTGTGATTCTTAAAAAAATCAATTTTTACTATCTTTTAAAATGAAATCTATAACACCTTGATAGGCAAACACAGCCTTTTATGAGTTCCATTCTTTGTATCATTCTAGATTCACCTGCTATGGGCTCTCCACATATACTTTTACTGAATTAATTGTAGCTCCTGTATTTAATAAAACTTTTCAGTTTCTCCATCAACTTTGCTGGTAGGTACTATCAAGAGCAGCCACTTGAGGCCCAGACAAAAACTTACCAGCGAGGGATCCACCGGCACAGGTCCCTTCAAGAAGCCTCTGCATTAGGGGAGGTCAGGGAGCACAGGCAGAAAATAAAAAGAGGAGAGCAGGCAATTATCAGTATATACTGCAGAACAGGGTGTGAGTTACCTTAAGTTCATAGTTAAATGCCTGAACTGTCAATTTAAAGGAAACATTAGGAAAGACGGGAGCCCAGTCTCCTGGAGAAGAGAGATGTCTCTAAGTTCTTATCTCCGGCCACCAGCTAATGCCATTTGGATGAGATGTAGAACTGAAACTTTGTCAAGGGTGACTGAGTCCTGCCTCTGGCAGGGGAAAGCTAAACCAACATTTAAATTGCATGTCAAGGCAACATGAAATTGGAAACATTCACTATACATCACATACCTTGAAACCATTTTATGTGCAATTTTCTCTTTTGGAAATACCATCTTTTTTAGTTCACTGGACTCCTCACCATTTTAGATAAGTTTACGTTCGCTAAGACCCTTAGCCTATTAGATGCCTCTTTCTATGCTCCCACAGCATCCTGTTTCTACCTCTAGAATGGCAAACACAATGATGCTAAAAAATGTTTATGTTGTCTTCTCTAATATCCACAGTACATAAAAGCATGTAAACAACTATGCATCACATCAGTAGTTAATAAATCTTTGCTGTTGACTACATAAATATATAAATGAATTTGTGCACCAACATAAGAATCATCTGAGATATAAAATATATATAAAAGCTTTTATTTACAAAATGTGGTATTTGTGTATTACCTAGTTTTAAACATCCTTATAATCTAATTTGAATGATGAAGAAACTGAAGCAAAATGATATTAAACCCTTGACTAAGACATATAAACAGCAGAAAAGGAAGCTGGAATATAAATACAAGAACATAGAAAAGCATGCACAGATAGATATGGTTAAATACATGGATTTCTTTATAGCAATTAGGAAAACAAAAGAACCAAAATAAATTTTAATCATATATTTCCCTGTTTTTCAAAAAAATTCCTCAAAGTGTAAATTTCAACAGGCACTAAAGCATTCCAATTAAATCTTACACTCTTTACCTGATTTAGCTAGTTTTTAGTTCATATGAATCTGAATTAAGTCACAAATGCCTTAGCTACTTATTTAACACAGTGGAATAATTTATTTGGATTACTCTTCAGTTTTGTATATTATCTCTTAAACCTGACACAAATTCTTAAGTCTCACCTAATTTTCCAGGTATAAAGTAAATGTTTAAAGTATCACATTAAAGAAGCCTGGAAGGCAGGTTTCAAGGTTGTCTCTCCATGATCCCTACCACCTGGTGTTCATGCCCTTGTGTGGGGCTGGATCTAGTTACTTCTAACCAATAGAACACAACAAAGGTGATTGAATGCCTCTTCTCTGATAAGATTACAAAACATTTTGACGACATCTCTTTAGAAGACTCTTGCTGACTTTGATGAGCACTCTGCCACTTTGCGGAAGTCCACATGATAAAGAACTGTGAGGAAGTGAAAGCTGCCAGCCACTATTGAGTGAACTTGAAAAGTACAGCCTTCACCACTTGAGGCTTCAGATGAAAGTACAGACTGTAAGCCAATACCTTTATTGCAGTCTTGTGAGTGACTGTAAAGCAGAGGGCCCGGCTTAGCAATGTGCAGATTCCTGACCCACAGAAATAAGTTATGGGAGAAGAAATGTGTGTATGTGTGTTGCCTTAAGTGATCCTGTGGCGGTTGTTATACAGCAATAGATAGCAAATGTAAGAGGGTACTCGCTCAAATTTGTATATACAGACACATAAAATTGCTTCCTGAAGGGATCTGGTGTGGTTGCTTAATGCTAAGACCAATAATCACTAGAAAATAAAATAAATAAATAAATAAATTTTAAACATATATTTTCCCTTTGAATAACTCTTTTCAATTTAATTCAGTCCAAAATGTAATCACCTTGGGAAAGCATAACTTTCATTGTGTACTTCACTTAAAATTATAAGGTATAAATAATTAGATTTTATTTATTTTATAAATTTTAGGTTTTATATAAAACAGTCTAGGTTATACTTCCATTCATATCTTCTAACTAAGCCTAATTAATTCAAATTCCAGTTAAAGTCCTGTATACAAATAAACCTCAGTAATAAAATTTGTTATTTTATCGGGATTGTCATTTTAAAAATAAACTATGAAAGTCAGGCTGTTATCCACTGTACCAGGTTTTCCCAAACATAAGTAAAAGAGAAAGGAACCTAACATTTTGGTATGTGTTAGACATTTACATAAATCATCTCATTTAATATTAAGAACATTTTTTGAGTAAAGGTAAGTTTGAATTTAAGGATACATTGCATCATACAGTTATGACTTTCAAACCTACCATTATTTGGCTTAATAAAATGAATAGAGAATCAGGGCCCTCATTCTACCACTTTATGCAAGATTTTCATCTCTAGAGGATTAAAGTGACTACTGACAGTAATCACATACAGTAACCTACAAACAGATTTTGTGATATAGGGATCTTAAGTTATTTTATGAAAGCGAACAATAAAAACAAACAGACATAATTTTGACATCTCCCAAAAGAAAGAAAAATAAAGTTAACTCCGGACTTAGGCAATGCTTAAGATTCTTCTTTGCAATACAATTTAAATAATTTTCTGAACTTTATATGGAACATTAATTATACAGTTTAAGATTGGTATTGCAGTGGATTGAATCAGATTCCACAGTCTGATATCTGAAACTATTTGGCCTTGAATGAATAATTTGACCTCCATGCTGTATGACACTCTAGTGTCTGGTTCAGTGGTTTACAAATATGGTAAAACAGAAAGGGGTTAGACAAGTGCATTATTTAGGCCACTTTTGGCTTATAATTTAATTAATAATCTGAATTTTATTCACATCACTGATAAAACTTACTTAAATATATTTCTTTCCAAACTTGTGAAGCAATCATTGTGCTGCTTTCTCCATGAAAACTGGAAATTGTTGAAGCATTGAATGCAAGTATTTAAAGAACCACTCCACTAGCTTAATGAAATAATCTTAACAAATATCTTCATTTTACAGCTTAAGAAAACTGCAGAAATACTGTGAATTTTCTAGGAATAGATAGCCTAAAATTAGTGTTATAACTTACCTGTAGCATCTAAACATTCATGCTTAATGATACCTATTAATATATGCTTATTATAAAGTTCTCTTGTGTTAAGAAACATTTTTAAATCTTAAATTTTGAAAACTGAATTTTGAATCATGAATATAGAAATTATTCTTAATGTTTCCAAGTGAAAAAAATATTATTTAAGTAGAGATCTTCAAATCAGTGAATATGTCTCTTAGGTGTGAGAATCAGGCGTTTAAAATGGTTGAGTATTTATGGGCTTCAGGATTCTCCAGAAGCACATCCATAGACTTTGAAGAAGCAGGACCCAATCATTCTTACTTTGTGAACATCATTTCAGGAGAATGTATATGAAAAGACAGGAAAATTTTGCCTGGGCTAATCTTTTCTGGAGGCCGTATCTGATTCCCTTCTAAGGCTAATGAAATGTAACTGCTTATCCATGCTCTTCATCTTTTATTCTTATCTCTAAGACTTCATGGTACCACTAACTTAGGATTTCACATTTTTTTTTTTTTTTTTTGTCAAATACACAAAAAAATGAATGAACCTGGTGTTGGCAATTAGGTACATCTTACAGCCGTTTCTAAATACCTCTCTAAATATTTTCCCCAATGCATTGATTTTATATTAACCTAAAGTTTACCATAACTATAGCCAAATACTACCATTCTTTTGTTGTGACCTAATCAAATCATGACATTACCTTTATCTTAGGCAATACATAAAACAGATAAAAATTTGCCTTAATGGACAGATGATATTTAAGCTTTTCTGAAAATCACCTTTAGAAAATTTATTATGATTATTAATTTGTCCTAGGTAAGAAAACTTCTATGGGTTTGTGGGGCTTGGGAAGTTGGCTAAGGAATCAAAAGCCAACTTCAACAACCTTGTGTAATCAGCAACCGTCAGGGGGCTGCCTGGGAAGCAGTTGAGCATTATTGCTTTGTGCAGTGGTAGTCTCACAGTGCTATATTCCCAGCACTATTCCCATCACATAAGACCATAAAGATAATTGGATCTTACACACAACTTTCTAGGTCCAAGTTTCTCTATATGCAAAATGTGGTTATTGGTTCTATGTTTTCTCACAGAGCTGCTTTGCATGTTAATGAGATCATGACTACCGCTTCCTTCGAGTTCTTTGAACTAAGGAACTTTGTACATAAAAGACGCTATTATTTCACTGCTCTTGTTACTCACTAAAGGAATAGTTCCTGAAAATAGAGCCTTTCACTTGCTCAGTGTGTAAAAGCTCTGCTGCCTGCTATGGGAGGGCTTATACGATATAATTACAGGAATCTGCCTGTTCTGTTGAGTATTGTACAGTAGCATTCCAAATTGCTTCTAAAGAAAAGAGATGCTAACATCCACCCACACTTCATCAAACACTGTTAATGCAAAACACTGACTCCAGATGTCCACAGCTTGCTTCCAAAAAAGCCTCCTCTCAGGGAACTCTGAAGTATAAATGTTTAAAAACGGTCCCTGAGAGTGAGTATTAGGGCTTCATCACTAACTCCATGAGTACTTTTTGGATTCTTGATGATATTTTCATCTGCATTTTGTTTTAGGAGCTTTCTTTTTGTACTCTTTTGAATATAGAGAGATTAGCAACACTGGCAGTGCAATTAATCTTGACAGGCCTAAGAGCTTTCCCTCCCATTTCCCTATTTTTCGTGAGTTTATAAAAGACTAAATTGGTGATGAATAGAGACAAAACCATAATACTTATTCATGCAGTTTTAGGCATCTACAGTACTATTACAATACATAATGAATGCATTTTATTAAAGTAATTTAAGTAAAGTGCCAGAGTATAATTTAGCAATGGGCAAATGATGTAGAGAGGACTTTTTAAAAATCATGTAACACTAAATATGGGAGCATGCCACAAGACACAAGTTTGAAATTATTTTAATTTCATATATTCTATTATTGGCGATACATCATAGCATTGTGCTAATATTTTTCTTTAAATAAGATTAGTGAAAATATTAAATGATATTATTGATACTCATTTATTTGCATTACTTCAGTTTTTGGAAATACCTGACCAGAATTTATGTGTTCTTCCTATACCAATTATTGGCTTAAGTATTCTAAGAAGGGTTTCCTTTATCATCATAATTTCAACATTTTTCCATAGTTTTTAATATTTTGAATATATTTTCACTTACGGTCAGTCTTATGCATTCTATAATAAGTTACATCTTTTCTTATAGTTCATTTATATCTGGACCTATTGAAAAATACAAGGCATTAGCATTCTGAAATCAGTTTCTAAGTAAGACAGCTGACTAACCCACATTCGGTCCTCCTGCTTCTTATTTTTATGCTAAAAGCTCTTTTAATGTACACAGAAACTAAGTGGAAATTATTAGGAAGTTACGGAAAATAAGGTAATATTTAATCCATCATTCATAAATGCATGGATTAGTGTCACATCTTCTTAGTGTTCTATGAAAATACTCATATTGTCCTTCTTTATTTTGTGCAATCTGTTTTTATGTATCGGCTTATCTCCATCTCTCTCTTCTTTCTAAAACTATTTCAAACATATTATAATGTTTCAATATTATAAATATTTATTAATGTAAAAATTAACTAAATTTTTACCTCACTTCACGGTCTTCAAAATAATCAGTGAATGATTAAAGATTACAAATTCCAAATTTTTGTAATGTCTCTGTTAACATATATATATATATATATATATATATATGCAATATAAAAATAATACAAATGTATGTATGTCTTCATGCACATATTAGATCCATAGTCATAATACATTGCCCGGACTGAAAAATGTTTCCCAGATTAAGATTATTGAAATATTTGTATTTGTGTGTGAGTGTGTGCATACATGAACACATATTTGCGTATTGTAACATGCATTTAAAAAAAATATTTTATTACTTTCAGTGGTTCAGTTTCCTCCAGATAATTGACAGTCAACGATTGATTACATGCAATACAAAGGATGTCCAAATATTAATGTGATACTTTCCATCAAAGGACACAACTATTAGTGTTTCAAAAAATGGTGTTTACTCTTATAAATAAACCATTATCAACATAACGGTAAAATTAGAGAAATAAGATGCATAACTTTAGATCTGAGATTCTTCCAAGGTGACAATACTTATTCTGCATGTGAAGAATTATTTTAAAAATAATTTATATTATGATGAATTAAAAAATAATAACATAAAATTCATACATTTCAGCAATTCCAAAGGCATTTTGGAAATGCCAAATGGGCCTTTGCCCCATTGATATGAAAAGTCATCTGAACTAAGGAACTAAGGAACTCTATAAGTAAAGGACACTATTATTTCACTGCTCTTGTTACTCACTAAAAAAATAGTTGACATGTATATCCTATACCAATTATTGGCTTAAGTGTTCTAAGAAGGCCTTCCTTTATTACCACGATTTCAACATGTATATATGTAATATTTTATATTTTATATTGCATAGATATATGCTATTTCTTTAGTGAAGTATTTGTATAATGCGCATATATATATATTCAAATCATGCATGTCTGTCTTATTCCCACATATTTTCTCTTTCTTATGTGAGTATATTTACTACATACTAACAAGATTTTGGCCTTCACTTCGATTGTAGCTGTGTCAGAATAACAAGAACGCTGCACTGATTTTCACATAAACCAAACTTTGGAATTATTCTCTCCTCTCCAAGAACAGGCAAAACTGTTTTAATGAATGAATGAATGTTTGAGAAACTAATACCATTCACCTTTATCCTGTTCTCGGTTATTCAGGAATATAGGAGAGGCAGACTTACGGACACCTTGTAGTACCAAGAAAGTGGTTAACTGTGGAAAAATAGAATCAAAATAAATGCCTATTTAAAACCACACACAAAATTAAATTTTAGATGTATTATAGATTAAAATGGAGCATAAAGTACTTTAAAATATAATTTAGGTAAATATCTTTTAAAACATAAACTATAAAAGAATAAAATATATGTTAATTATATAAAATAGCAAGTTTCTATATAGATTTAAAAGTAAAGGGCAAAAATGAAGGAAAAACACCAAACACATGTCATTCAAACAATTAATACTTCTAATAAATACATTTTCATCAACCCAATCAAAATGAACAAAAGGCTAATCTACAACTGTGAAAAAGAAAATACCAAAGACCAGCAAATAAAAACAACTGAGATAATTTTTAAAATTTAATACATTGGCAATATACACACACCCACACTCACACACATATAAGCACAGTACTCAAGTATCAGTGGAAGAATGGTGGCAAAGTCATTTTGATTTACTAGGTGTGGGAGTATAAATTATTCAATAAATGTAGAAAGAAAGAAATTAACATGAATCAAAAGCATTAGATATATACTAACATTTGGAACAGTAATTACGCTTCTACAAATATATTCTGAAGAATTTTTCATGATGTTGGTTTATGGTATATTAAGAAGCAAGAACAATCTAATTTCTGACAGTAAAAGGTTACTTGAAGTTCATTTTGAGTATTCAGTGCAACATAATACAATCTTAATTAAATGGGAAAATAATGCCCAAAATGGATTCTGAATTTAGTAGGAAACATTAATAGCATTACCTGAAATAATCTGACAAATTTGAAGAAAAAAAAAGATTATGCCATTCATAACTGATATTCTTCAGACTCAAATGAGGCCATATTAAACTAATATTCAGATATACTTAGTATTTCATACTGCATCCTCTCTTCTTAAGGAAACACTTTTCAGCATTTCTATTGGTCCGTGAAACTGTCTTATTGGTTCTCATGAATGAGTTTCCTTCAGATAAAAACTATGTCTATTTTGCCATAATTCCTCCAGACAAAACTCATTCCATCTTTTCTCCATATCTGGTCTTCAAGACTTTTTTCCAATGTAAGTTAACAAATTCCTATTTTCTGTATTAAAGTTTAAAGTAAAAGAAAATCAAATTAAAATAGCAATGTTTTTGTTACTGCTTTGAAATAGCTGGTCTCCAGAAGTAATTGGATATTTAACTGGAAGAAAATGTGCTATGTTACTTGGTACTTCAATAAATATGGTCAGTTAATGGTGTATAGCACGCTAAATTTCAAAATCTCTATAATGCTTCAATTATTGTGGAAAATGTGTTATAAAGTGTATGCTTTAAAATATATATTAGCTGAACACACTTTAATCATATTGAAGAAGAAATCATATCGATTTAAGTGGATTCAAATAATTTTGTATATTATTTTAGATTCTGGAAAGTTGTAATTGCAATAATAGAATACTAGGCAGTGACTTGAATTTGTTAAAAAATGGAACAAATATCAAGGGAAAATGAAAACTATCTCAAACACAAATAATCATTAATCTCCTTAAACTCAGCTTACGTATCAAATGACTGTAAGTCTTATGTAATGCTCCTGATTACATGTTCCAGTATATCAGTAATATGCTTTTCAAATAATTTACAGCCTGGATGGGAGAAACTCATCTGAAGATCATTGGAAAAATATTGTTTGTAATCATAGTTGACCAGTGCATATACCAGTAAGGGAAAAACAAACTGAAGACTTTCCTTCCTTCCCAATTCCGTCACGTTCACCAAACAGTTTGCTAACAGGAAGTTATTGTTTATTTAGTACATGTATTTCTATGTTATATGTGCAATATTGCCATTAAATATGCATCATTTTGTAAGTCAAATTTCTTTTCTTTTTAGCAGTCTTTTAAAATTTGTCCCATAACACAAACCCTACCCCCATAAACAGGACTCATAAATGCATATGCACACAAAAATACAGATAAAGTAACTCAGTATCATGAATAATTTCTACTTCCAGATAGAAGATGAATAAAATTTGGTCCCAAAACTCACTGAAATATTACTCATAAGTAGCTTTAACACATCAGTCCAATTGCTAAAATCTGAACTTTATTATAACTACAAAACTTCGCATTCTAACATTCATTTATTTTTAATGTTATAGATTTAACAAACACAAGAGCAGTTTTGTTACGTGGATATATTTCATAGTGGTGAGGTCTGCACTTTTAGTGTACCTATTACCAAAATAGTTTACAATGTATCCAATAATGTTTTTCTCTCATCCTACTCACATCCTCCACCCTTTTGGTGCCTCCAGTGTCTATTATTTTACTTGTATGTCAATGTGTACACATTGATTAGGTCCCACCCATAAGTGAGAACATGCAGTATTCAACTTCTGTTTCAGAGTTATTTCAATGAGTATAGTGGCCTCCAGTTCCATCCATCTTGCTGCAATGTACATTATTTTGTTCATTTTTATGGTTGAATAGTAACCCATGGTGTGTGTATGTGTGTGTGTATGCGTATACATACACATACATGTAAATGCATATAAACACACACACATACACACACCATGAGATACTACTTTTTATTTATCCAAGCATCAACAGATATATTATCACATTTTACTTTGTGAATATATATCATACATATGTCACATTTTATTTATCCAATCCTCTGTTTCTGCTGATGAGCACTAAGGGGATTTCATGTCTTACCTATTTTGAATAGTGTATGACAAACATACAAGTGCAGATGTCATATTGATATAATGACTTATTTTCAATTGGGTAAGTAGCTAGTAGTGCTAGATTGAATGGTAGTTCTATTTTTAGTTATTTGAGAAATCTCCATACTGTTTTTCATAAAGGTAGCACTAATTCACATTACCACCAACAGTGTATAAGAATTCCCTTTTCTCCACATCATCAGCAAGATCTGTGATTTTTAACTTTTTAATAATTGCAATTGTGACTCATGTAAGATAATATCTTGTGGTTTTAATTTTTAATTTTTCTGGTGATTAGTGATTTAAACATATTTTCATTTTTATTGGCTAGTTGTATGTCTTTTGCAAAATATCTCTTATGTTCTTTGATCACTTTTTAATGGGATTATTTTTATTTTTTTCTTTGTTATTTTCTTGTAGATTGTGTATATTAGCCATTTAGCAGATGTATAATTTGCAAATATCTTCTCCAATTTTGTAGATTGTATGTTTATTTTGTTGATTATTTATTTTACTCTGCAAAAGCTTTTTCAGTTTTAGTCCCATTCATTTATTTTTGTTTTCATTGCATTTGCTTTTGAAGACTTTCTCATAAATTATTTGCCTAGGCCAATGTCTAGAAGTGTTTCTCGTAAGTTTTCTTCTGAAGTTTCATAGTTCTGGGTTTAATATTTAAGTCTTTCATGCATATTGAGTTAATTTTTTATATGGTGAGAAATATGGGTCCAGTTTCATTCTTCTGCATGTGAATATCCAATTTCTCCAGCACCATTATGGAATAGGATGTGATTTCCCGGTATATATTATACCACAAGTCTATAGTAACCCTAACACCATGATGCTGGTACAAACGTAGATCTATAGATTAACGGAACATAATAGAGAACCCATAAATAAATCCATACATACCTACCATTAACTGATCTTCAGTAACTTTTGACATTGTATGTGATGGTTTTCAAACACTTCTTTGCATCTTCTGAGTTGTTATGCTATCTTTCCCATTATAATAATTCAAGCAACCCCTCACAAGGGGTGTCATTTTCCAACAAAGCTATGAATCCTAATATAACAATAACAATCTCTGTCTGAGAGTCTCAAACTGATGGCTAGAAGGCAGTATTCCAGCCTAAAGAGGGAAATTGATATATAAGATTAAAAATGAATAAACTAACAAAAATGGATATTTTATTGGATTTCAATGGAAAATCACAATAGAAACATTGTATTTGTCTTGCCAGTAATGATGGATAACCTTTAATATATATCCACTGTTTACCGATTTCATTTCTAATAACTTGCAATGAATTAAGAAATTTAGTAATCATACACTATGGGGGAGGAAATATTATTATAATTTCATTTTTAAAGACAAAGAAACTGAGAAAGAGGAGTTCAGTGATTTGCCAGAGATTATGTTCCTGATAAGTGACAGAGCTGGGTGCCTGGATGGAGTTCATGCTCTAAGTCTCTGTACTATATGATGTCTCCATGACAGACTGAGTCTAAGTACATGTCTTTAGTTATGGCACACCCTGTGCAGCCCATCAGCATCCCTCCACTTCTAATTGTCATTTCCTCACAGGAATCAGAATAAAGTGTCCATCAGTATACTTGCATTTCTACTTTTCCTATAGTGTGTGTGTATGCTTGTGTTCATACTACATATATCATATATATAGTGTAACATATGTGACAAATAAAACACATACATATTTATGTGTATATGTATATGCATGTGTATACAAATATGTATATACATATTTATTTTTACAAATACAGCTTAATGAACTATAAATGAGAAGATTGAGTGCATTTTTAAACAATGGTAGTGAGCCTACATTGTTCTTTGTGGATGTAAACAACATTATTACTAACAATATATGTAAATACTTGTTTTATGTATTAGGAGGCCACTGTTAATATTTATCATCTTTTTTCTATCTTTCCAAATATTTCATTCCCTTATTTAGTGAACACTTTTATATTTTCCAACATCTTGGAGACCTTCAGTTATATAACCTTTCCTTGAGCCCAAATCTCTTGCCACTCTTGGGTTTTTTTTTCATTTTTAACAATTTTGTTAAATCCCTAGTGGTACCCTGCCTCAGTTATTTCATTTCAGTCACTTCATTCTAGTCCCACTGCACTTATTCTGCATCTACAGTGCCAAATCTCACTATTGAAGCAATCCAAAACTCATCTTTTTTTTACACTTTTGACTGCCAAACTTAATCCCTTGCCAAACCCAGTGGATGACTGAGTCCTGTATGGAACTCTCATTGATTTTCCTTTTAAAAAATCATCTTACCACCTGACAAACAATTTTGTCTAGGTAGTTTGCATCTTAGCTCAAGGCCTCACTCCACATTTCTCAATGGATTTCTAAATATACAGAATTGATGTCCTATTCTCTAGTCCCGTTTCCTCTTCTTTCACACTGCTGACAGAGTGACATTTCAAAATGCGTTTGTTTGTACAACAGCTTGCAAGATTTTGTGGCTGTCCATAGCCTATATAATGAAGGTCAAATTTTTTAACACCCATTTCATGTTGTGAACTGTCATTCAAGTTGTGACTACAGCAGAACTCAGTCTCTGCGTATAACATTGATTTGCACTGTATCATCAGACTATAAAAACTTTTTGTCTCAATTTTACCAGCTTCCTTGATTTTCTAATAGTTTAGCAGTCTGTGCTTGTTCCTTTTATAGAAATCTATAGAAAACTGTAAAAATGTATAATATGTAGCTTTAATGATATGTAGGCATTTTGTTTGCAGAATTCTTATGAATTCCTTAGAAAGAAATCACACATTTACAGATTCTTTCTATATAAGTAATGACATTGGCTTTTGCAGAAAAATGAAAATATATTTTACTTTAATTTTCTATGAGATTCTATTATTGCTCAGAAGTAGTTTTTCAAACATATATATGTTTGTTATTTTCCTTAATTGAACAATTTTGATCTTTAGAATCTGGAGTTGTACTTTTTTGAGGCAGAAATTGTATTTTTTGCCTGGAGTGTAATGACTTTACTATTCAACTCCACGTATGCATAAGTGGTTAGCTGAGGAAGATTGCTTACATCTAAGCTTGCGTGAACGGTGCTGTGTGTCTCTCATCCTGTTTGTAGCTCTTTAGTCATGATTGATCTGCCTTAAATTTTATATTAGGTACTAAAATATAAGAAAGTCCCCTTTAGCACTTCTTATTCAGCCAGATCATTCTCTTTTCTGCTCATAGGACATATTATTTTGTTCTTTTATTAATTTCTGGTTTTACATCTTGTAAACTCTGGTTTTACATCTTGCTACTGAAAATCTACATAAGACCTCTGTTTTTAGTTAGCAAGTACAAATTATTCTAAACATTTCACCTTATTTCTCTCTCAACATTCTTCTATTTTGTTTTCCTAAAGAATGTGATTAATTTAATCCTTGACTATTTCTCTAACCTAGAACACGTCCTGGCAAATAGCAGGTGCTCAAAAATATGTTTGAATAAATAAGAAAACGGAATTCTGAAAGCTCTGAATAAGATACAGTTCTACTGCTTATAAGCCTTTAAGATCTAAACAACATGAGCTAGTAGCCCTAGAGGAAGTGACAAAATTTCGCCTCTGATGAAAGAGTATTCAACATTTGGTAATTTTCTTGCATCGTTTTTCAAAATACCTGAGATACTTAAAATGTCAATTATATTACCAAGCAAGAATATTTATATAAAAATGGTCCATGATTTATAAATTGTTTCTGGATTATAAGAGGAACTCTGAACCTTGGGTTTCCCTAAATCCAGGGACTCTCGAAACTGACCTGACTGTTACAGGTGTCCTGAAAATGTATATGATGTTATTACACATATTAGTTCCTGAGTAGCATGGGAGTTTTAAGCCAGGGCAAATTTTGGATCCTGTCTCCTTATACCTGAACTGTCTTGCTCAATAATGAAAACACACACAGAAAGATTCTTTAGTGGAAGTTACCTTATTGGTTGTCCAATTATCATCATCATATTTATTTATTTATTTAGTTATTTATTTATTTATTTATTTAGAGACAGAGTCTTTCTATGTCTCCAGGCTGGAGTGTGGTGGAGTGATCTGTGCTCACTGCAACCTCTGTCTTCTGAGTTCAAGAGATTCTCCTGCCTCTGCCTTCCCAAGTAGCTGGGACTACAGGCATGTGCCACCATGCCCAGCTAATTTTTATGTTTTTAGTAGAGATGGGGATTCACCATGTTTGACCAGGATGGTCTCAATCTCTTGACCTCATGATGTCCAATAATTTTTATAAATATTATTTTAAATACCACTTCTTGAGAAAGGTATGCACAATAAAAACCTAGGTAAAAAATATGATATGAGCAGAACTAGAAGAAAAAAAAAAAGAATAACCATTTAAATAAAACCTTATGTTAAATTTACAGATATTTAAATAAATTGTTTCTGGATTGTGAGAGGAGCTCTAAACTTTGGGTTTTGTATAGGGTGAGGGATGGGAGCCTAGTTTTGTTGTTCTTCACGTGGATATCTACTTTTCTCCACACCATTTATTAAAGAGACTGTTCTTTCCCCAAATAGATATAATTGATGCCTTTGTTAAAAATTGGTTGGCTGTAGATGCATGAACTAATTTATGGGTTATCTATTCTGTTCTATTGGTCTAGGGGTCTGTTTTAAGGCCAGTACCATGCTGTTTTAGCTACTATAGCTTTGTAGTTTAATTAGAAATAAGGTAATAAAATTCCTCCAGTTGTGTTCTTTTTGCTCAGGATAGCTTTGTCTATTCAGGATCTTTTGCGGTTCTATATGAATTTTAGAATTGTTTTCTATTTCTGTGAAAAATGATATTTGTATTTTAATAGGGAGTGTGTTGAATCTGTAGATCATTTTGAGTGGTACATGGTCATTTTAACAATATTAATATTTCCAATCCGTGAAGATAGGGTTGTGTTCCATTTTCTATGTGTCTTATTCAATTTCTTTCATCAGTGCTTTATAGTTTTCCTTGTAGAACACACACTGACATTTTTGATTAAATTTATTCATAGGTAGTTTTATTTTTCACAGCAATTGTAAATGAGATTCCTTTTGTGAGTTCTTTTTCAACTAGTTCACTGTCCTTGTATAGAAATGCTACTGATTGTTTTATGTTGATTTTGTATCCAGCAACTATAGTGAATTTGTTTATCAGTTCTAAGATATTTTTAAATACTGTCTTTAGGTTTTTCTGTATATAAAGTAACATCATCTGAAAACAAGGACAATTTGTTTTCTATTCAATTTGGATGCCCTTATTTCTTTCTCTTGTCTGATTGCTCTGACTAGGACTGCAATGCTATGCTCAATAGGAGTGGTAAGAGTGGGTTTCCTTATTTCCCAGTTCCCAGAGGAAAACCAAAGATTTTCCCATTTAATATGATGTTAGCTGTAGGTTTATCATATAGAACTTTTATGTGTTGAGGTGCTTTTCTTCTATACCTAATTTTTTGAGAGTCAACATGAAGAAATGTTGAATATTGTCAAATATCATTTCTGCATCTTTTGAGAGTATCATGTTTTTTGTTCTTTATTCTGTTAATGTGATGTATCATGTTTTGATTTGAGTATGTTGAAACTTCTTTCATTCTTGAGATAAATTCCACTTGAACATGTTGCATGGTGTTTTTGATGTGCTGTTGAATTTTGTTAGCCAGTATTTTATTGAGGATTTTAGAATCTAGGCTAATCAGGGATATTATTCTGTAGTTCTATTTTTTGGTTGTTGTATCTTACTCTGGTTTTGTTATCTGTCAGCACAATTCACAATTGCTCCAATATTGAGTTAACCCAAGTGTCCAACAACAAATAAAATAATGAACAAAATAAGGTACATATACACAATAGAGTACTTAGCTGTAAATATAATGAAATCCTGTCATTTTCAGCAACGTGGGTAAGGCTAGAGGAATTTGTGTCAAGTGAAATAAACCACGAACAGAAAGTTAAACACAGCATATTCTTATTTATATGTGGAAACTGAAAAAAATGATATCATAGAATTAAAGTAGACAGAGGTTACCAGAGGTTGGGAAGGGTCGGGGGAAAGAAGTATAGAAAGGTCTTTATTATGGGATAAAAAATGGCAGCTAGGTAGGTAAAATAATTTCTAGATTCTATAGCATTGTAAGATGAATGTAGTCGACAATAATACATTATATACTTTCAAATAGCTAGAAAATAGTATGTTGACTATTTCAAACAAAAAGAAATGTTAAATGTTTGAGATAATGTGTATACTAATTACCCTGATGTGATCACTATAAAAGTGTATGTATCAAAACTTCACAGTGTACTCCATGTGAACCTGCAATTACTATATGACAATTAAATAATAAATAACATTTAAAAATTTGAAATTATTAAACTAAAAGTCAAAATGTTACATTTTCTCAGTGGATGGTTTTATAAGCAGTTGAAAAGTGCTACTGCCCAGAGTTAAACATAGAGAACACAAATCTGGGGAACAGAAAGATGGTAGAATCAGAGATATTGAGGACAGAGGGAGAAAGCTTATCATATGTGTCAATGGAGTCCCAGAGGACAGCAGAGAGAATGTAATGAGGCAATATTAATAAAAATAATGACTGAATATTTTACACATTTTTAAATACATTAGGAAAAAATTCATGAATTGCTGCTAATACTAATCTAAAATTTCTAAAATATATCAAAAGCTGACACTTTAAAGTGAAATTTCAGAAGTGAATAGACAAGAGAAAAATCTAAAAAAGTAAATAATTACAAAAATTCCCTATGACATGTACAGCTAGGTTTCAAGAAAAATATTAGAAGAAAGATGATGGTGAAATGACATACTCAATGTGTCAAAACAATATAACTGCCAACCTAGATGTTTCTAACTAGCAAAAATATTCTTCAAGGAAATAGATGAAATGAAGTGATCTTTACATATGCAGTAAGGATTAAGAGGATTAAGAGCAAATACTAAATATGTGGTGATTCCACTCACTGATTGCATAAAACAATAATAATATTTTTCTCTAGGTATAATGTTTATTTTTTATATTTATTTATTTAATATTTTACATTATATCTATATGACTTTTAGAGGTAACAATGTTCTAAATAAGTTTCAATATAAATTCACTTTAATAAGCAGTAATTGTAATCTATAACTTTATAATTGATATACAGCATGTAAAAACAATAATGCATAAATCAAAAGGACGTAAAAGCTAGCGAACGTTTCTAACTTTATACCACCACCCATGAGAAAAGCAAAAGAGGCAAGTAACATTAGACGTAGGAATCCAAAAATGCATTTTGAAAGCTAAAGGGAAATCAATATAAGAAACAGAAACTGAAGGCTGTGCATAACTTCTAAAAACTATAAAGGTGATAAAGAGACTATTTCTTCAATTCTGTAATTATTAAACAAAACAATGATAACAAATATTAAAATTATAAATAACGTACACATAAAAATCACAGATTAAATGTATAGATTTGAAATAGAATGTGTTATTTTCCTAAATATGATTGGTCTAAGTTTTCTAGTAATAGAATAAATGTTGTCATACTGTATTAAAAATATTCACACTATGTATGCTTACAAAAATCTTCAAGAATTCAGAAAATTAGAAGTAATGAAAGGAAGCAAAATACAATTTCATATATACATTTGAGAACATGTATCATAAAACGTTTAAAAGAGTCATCTCAAAAAGATAAAACTTTCAATACCTCTAACAATATGACCCCCAAAAAATACTGACAAATTTTGTGCAATCACAGCAAAAGTTAACTCTTCTTTCAGGATTTACTAAAAGAAACAGGAAAAATGTAATTTATGATAGAGTTCCAATACATCATTAACAGGACATAATTACCATGTTATAGAACCCTACACTCAATAACTATAGAATTCACCTTTTCAAGCATAGATACCACATTTTAAAATAAAATTAAATTATCTTATTATATAGAACATGTTCTATGATAAAATATTTTTGAGTAATAGGAAAAATATTTTAAAATGATATAAATTACATGAATTAAAAATAGAAACCTTAGTGAGAAGAAAAAATTTAATTAATTTATTAATTTTATTGTTTTCTAAATTGCTGACTTTCAGATGCACATCTGTTGTTCCAATATTCTCTCCTACTTGAAACCCTGCAGTGGCTTCCATAACACTTGACATAATCTCCACGGCCTACAGCTTCAACCCCATTTTCATTCATACTCCCTATCACTCAGCTCCAACAGAGTTGGAACAACCTTATTGCTAGCAACCTCATTTCAGGGCTTTGCACATGTCTACCTGCAACCTTTCCCCTTGGACTATCACATTTGCAGTCTCATTTTCATTATTATTCTTACAGTACCAAATTTTCTTCATAGTTATCATTATCTAATTTATTATATGCTTATGAATTTTTATTTAGACTCCTTTTCCACTACAATTTAAATTCCAAAATGACAGGGACATTGGTTTTTGTTTAGTTTTGCTTTAAATATGTAATCTAGAACAAGCCTCAGTACCTAATGGTGGGTAGAGACTTAATATAGGTCACATGGCTTCAGTTCTGAACAATCATATCTAATTTCTATTGGAGAAAATTTTCTTTATTATTTTTGGTAGTAATTTCCGACCCCACATGCTTTCTATTCTCTGCTGGAATTTCAAATAGAGAACTGGATTTTGGGACCTCATTGGCTCACAGTTGACCTTAAGCATTTTCTTTTTTTCTTTTTTTTCATTTATTTTATTATTATTATTATTATTTTTATTATACTTTAAGTTCTGGGGTACATGTGCAGAAGGTTCAGTTTTGTTAGACAGGTATACACGTGAAGACATTTATGCAGGCAACAAACATATGAAAAAAAGCTCATCATTACTGTCATTAAAGAAATGCGAATCAAAACCACATTGAGATATCATCTTATGTCAGTTAGAACGCTGATCATTAAAAAATCAGGGGACAGCAGATGCTGGAGAGGATGTGGAGAAATAGGAAAGCTTTTACACTGTTTTTGAGAATGTAAATTAGTTCAACCATTATGGAAGACAGTGTGACGATTCCTTAAGGATCTAGAAATAGAAATACCATTTGACCCAGCAATCCCATTACTGGGTATATATGCAAAGGATTATAAATCATTCTATTATAAAGACACATGCACATTTATGTTTATTGCAGCACTGTTCACAATAGCAAAGACTTGGAACCAACCCAAATGCCCATCAATGATAGACTAGATAAAGAAGATGTGGCACATATACATTATGGAATACTATGCAGCCATAAAAAAAGAATGAGTTCATGTCCTTTTGCAGGGACATGGATAAAGCTGGAAACCATCATTCTCAGCAAACTAACACAAGAACAGAAAACCAAACCACATGTTCTCACTCATAATCGAGTGTTGAACAATGAGAACACATGGTCTTTATGCATTTTCTATCCCGCTACCCCTTCTAGTAATTTGCTTCTTTTTAAATTTGGAGATCAAAATGTTTATGTCCACAATTATATGTTTTTGTAACTTTAGTTAAAGAGCAGTAGCTAAATAGCTAATCCTGTAGAAGAAATCATGTGTTTCCAATATGTCTCCCCAATTCAAGATCAGTTTTCTTTCCACTGCAACACATTTGTAATATTTACTCAAATACTTAAGTAATAGAATGATTCTTCTTTCTCTTATCACATTTCCTTTTCCTTCAATGAAAACCCAGTAGTCTCTAGACAGATTGATCTAAATGTACAAGAATAGATTCCAGGAGTGACTGCTGTAATTTCATCTAAAATTGTTAAATAGTTGATTCCAGGCATATAGTTTACAAAAAGATTTCATAACTGCCTTCCTGAAGAAGCCCTAAAAACATATCTGACCAATTTTCCATTTTCTCCCAACTTCTTATTATAAGGTTATTCTCAGTATCTAGGGATGGTGGTTGAAAAAGAAAAGCATTTTTTACATTTTTCAAGCACTTGACAATTAACATGTCTCACACACATCATCTGTGAATTGATTTCATATCTTCACAGAGTTGCTTTATGAAATAATCTGAGACCTCATCAATACTCATTTCTGAATTCTGTCAGAAATGCACCAAATAGACCAGGTTGTACATTTACTGTCACTCATTTTTGCCTTTCCTTTGTATGTGCCAGAAACTTAAATTTTCTCTACAGTTTAGTACATTTTTTAGATTGCAGCTTATTTCAGGATTGCAAAAGCTCTTTTTGGACTATTTTAGTTAATGAGAGTTCCCCCGTTCCCCAATCTTCTTAAGATTATATCTAAATTCTTGTGCACTTTAAAATGTCAAATACTAGGAAAAAAAATAATCACTTATTGGAAAATGTCATCTCAATGAAGATGTAAGCAATAGCATATTAACTTTATTTACCTGCTTATTCAATAAATATTATGTATCCACTAACTATTCAAGAAGCTACGCATGCAACTGGTAACAATAGTAGGTTCCTATTCTGATATTGGTTGTATAGAAGATGAGGCAAGAAAGCAAGTAATTACCGTACAATTTGATAAGTGCCACTATAGGTGTCAACACAGGTTTGGGTAGCCAGATCAGAGCCACCCCATCTGGTCTTAGAGAAATAAGCAGCAACATCCCTAAGAAAATAATATATAAATATAAAACTGAAGTGGAAGAGAGTTATCCCACAGAAAGAAATTGAAATTAGATGTACTGCCATAGGTAAATGGAGATGATGACAGAGGTTGTGTTGTGTTTGAGGAACTGCTCATCAGTAAGTAGAGCAACAGATAAAGCAGGGAGATTCAAGCTCAGCTTTCCTTCCACTGCATCACAAGTTTGTAATATTTACCCAGATACTTAGGTTATAGGAATGATTCTTCTTTCTCTTATCGCATTTCCTGTTCCTTCAGTGAAAACTCAGTAATCCTTAGACAGCTCGATCTAAATGTATAAGAATAGATTCTAGGAGTGACTGCTGTAATTTCACCTAAAATAGTTAAATAATGGATCCAGGCATATAGTTTACAAAAGGATTTCGTAACTACCTACCTAAAGAAGCCCCAAAAACATATCTGACCAGTTTCCCATTTTCTCTCAACTTCTTATTATAAGGTCATTCTCAGTATCTAGGGATGATCGTTTTAAAAAAAGCATTTTTACATTTTTCAAGCACCTGACAATTAACATAGGAAATAAAATTGGAGATGTAAGCATGGGCCAATACATTGACAATTTTTATAATATTTAAATGAATAAGGTCTATAAGTTAAAAATCATGCAAAGTCATTGAAGTTTTTCAAGTATTAGGATCACACAATCAAAGTGGAAATTTTGAGTGACAACTCTGTAACATGGAAATATCGTACAGGGGAAGCACCCTAAGGCAATTCAGGTCACATGTATGACAGACCAAAACCTTTCCGTGGTAATGACAGGTAGAAAGACAGACAGATTTGCAACGTTTTAGAATACAGTGGTGATAAGACTTGGCAATTGATCAGCACTGAAACTCAGAATTTGGATAAAGTTTCTAGAATGTTGGATCAACCAGAATCAGGTGTAGTCAAGAAAGTCTGAAGCAGATGTTCAAATCGCACATCACATCAACGAGGCAAGGTAAGATCACTCTTTGACTAAGAATGAGAATATGACAAAAGAACAAGTACAAAAGTGCAAAATACAGTTAATCACCCAAATGTCAGTCCTAAATAAAGGGCATCATTTAGATGCCTGACATGATAGAAAGAGAGCGTTGTTTTGTCAGAGTCTTATAGTTCCCATGAGATACTTTCAGGCAGTTACCAAAACCTATTGCCATGTTGGCCTTGAATTCTCCCTAATGGATGCCATTCAGTTACTGTTTTCTGATCATTCTGACAGAAAATTGAAGTCTGAAGAGACCTTGTTTGTTTGTCCTTTAATATCCAAGGGAACAGCATGCTTCATGTTCCATCTGTGAATCATCTTTATTTTAATCAGTATCTCTTACATAAGCTAAAAGAGAAATTGATTGAAGCTGTTACTTCACTGGCAAAGTGGAATTTTTTATTTGCAAAAACCTCTGGAGAAAAATATGCTTTCTGCACAGGCATAAGCAGAACAGTTACCTTTGTAGTATCTATACATTTTATAGCATATCTCACAAAGTGATTGTGATGGTTAATTTTAGATGTCAAGTTGACTGGCTGAAAGAATACCCAGAGAACGAGTAAAGCACCGTGACTTCTGGATGTGTCTATGAGGATATTTCCTAAGGAGATTGGCGTGGGAATCAGAGGACTTAGTGGAAAAGATTCACCCACAATATGGGCAGATTCCATCCAATTAGCCAGGATCCTGAATAGAACAAAGGCAGAGAAAAGGTGATTTTCTTTCTCTTGGGGGTGAAACACTCTCCTTTTCCTTCCCTTGGACATCAGAACTCCAGGCTTTCCAGATTTTAGACTCCAGGACTCACACCAGTGATCCCCTGGGTTTTCAGGCCTTTGGCCTTGGAGTGAGAGTTATACCGTTGGCTTCCCTGGTTCTGTGGCTTTTGGACATGGCCAGAGCCATGGTACTGTCATCCCAGGGTCTGAAGCTTGCATTTGGTCGGTCTATTGTGGGACTTTTCAGCCTCCATAGCTACATAAGCTAATCCCCCTAATAAATTCCCTTTCGTATATCTTATCTATTCTGTTGGTTGTTTCTCTCTAGAGAACACTGACAGTGATATACAATTCAAATGTTAGTTGGACAAATTCGAAATTTCTTCACTTTTACCGTACAGTGGCACAAATATTTTTTTCGATTTCTCAATCTTTCCCTCTTTTTGTGTGTGTGCGAATGACATATGACACCTTTGCTAATTAATAAGGTACTGAATTGTTGTTTTCACCATTTTTGTGTTTTTAGCAACAAATATTTTAATGATTTAGGATTCTGGAATCCTGAGTAAAGTGAACATTCTTCTTTGACAATACAACTAGCTTTGAATTTCTTAGCTAGCTAAGCAAAGATTCAATTAGGTAACACTTTTGTAATGAGTATGTTAAGAGAACAACTCTGATGAATTAAGTTTAGTAGAGTTTACCTGAGCAAAGAATGATTCATGAATTAGGCATCACTCAGAACCCAGAGAGGTTCAGATAGCTCAACACAGCAAGATGAGCAAACAGCATTTATATACAGAAAAATAAAATGACATACAGAAACAGCTTGATTGGTGACAGGTCAGCATTTGCCTTCTTTGGGCATGGTCTGATCAGTTGGCAGCCTGTGATTGGCTAAAGCTTGGCTTCTCCACATGTCTGAGATTCAGCTACTTGTTAGGAGAATGTACTCTTAAGTTAGGCTGCAGTTTGCTACAGAGAAATTAAATGTATGGAGACAGCTTTAGGCTATATTTAAATTAATTTAATGTATGTATTCTTTTAATAAGTAAAAACAAACTGTATTTTAGTCTCAAATTAAAAATTAAGTTATTTACCCATAACTTGACAAATTATTAGCTAGCTCCCTTTTATTAAAATCCAAAAAGAAAATCACAGCACTGGAATAACACAGCACCAGATTGGGCAACTTAGTAAACCTTGTACATTGCAAGGCAGTCTGCTGTACAGAAAGGTTTGGGTGCACAGAGAAAAAAAAGGGTGACCGTAAGAATTGCTGCTTAAAGGAACTCACCTTTCAGGAATCTGCAAATTTTTAGAAATCATAAAATATGTTTCCAAGACAAAGGATTTAGTGAGGAAGATTTACCCTCAAGACAATAAAGGAAGAATATGACAATGTAGGTTTCACTTGATATTGAGGATTGAGAGGGGAGGTAGAGAATAAATTTGAAGGGTTTGGTTTTTTATGTTGTGTTTTACAGTCTAACATACAGTCATATATCACTTAACAATGGGGATAGATTCTGAGAAATGTGTTCAATGTGTAAACGTCATAGAGTGTATTCACACAGACAGATTGTACAGCATACTAAATATCTAGGCTATATGATATAGCCTGTTGTTCCTAGGTTACAAACTTATTGTAGCATGAATATTGTAGGCAATTCTAACATGATGGTATTTGTGTTTCTAAACACAGAAAAGGTAGAGAAAAATACGATATAAAAGATTAAAAATGTTATACCTATACAGGACACTTACCATGAGTATATCTTGCAAGACTGGAAGTTGCTCTGGATGAGACAGTGAGTAGTACTGAGTGAATGTAAAGGCCTAAGATATTACTGTACACTGCTCTAAACTTGATAAACACTGTAAACAGGCTATAATAAATTCATAAAAATTATTTCAAACCACCATGGCATGTACATACCTATGTAACAATCCTGCAAGGTCTACACATGTATCCCAGAACTTAAAGTAAAAGAAACAAAAAAAAGAAAAAAAGTTATTTCTTTCCTTAACCTTAGCTTATGTAATTTGTTCCCTTTTAAAAACTTTTAACTTATTTACTCTTTTGTAATAACACAGCTTAAAACACACATTTCAGAGCTGTACAAAATATATTTTTATTTATATTCTTATCCTATAAGCTTTTTCCTATTTTATGATTTTTATTTTTTAATAGTATTTTGTTAAAAACAATGACACATATATTTGTGAATACACATTCGCTTAGGCCTACACAGGGTTAGACTCATCAGGACATTACTAGGCTATAGGAATTTTTCAGCTCCATGATAATTGTATGAGGCTGCCTGTGTATATGCACTTCTTTGTTGAACAAAACATCACTACACAATGCATGACTACATTCAAAAAAACCTTTCTTTGCATTTTGATTTAACTTGTTTAGGTTTCTATAAGAATAGTCATTAAATGTTAAATCAAGAGAAAGACAATAGCTATGTTATCACTGTAACTATGAAGGCTGATAATTTCTAAGAGATTAAAATTATTATTTCTAATACTCTCCAATATGAAGCAGTTAAATGTAATCTATAAAGAATAAATTCTACGTGTAATCTTTCTGTTATGAGAATGTGTCAACTGATGTTATAAATATACAGAAAAGGAAATAAGAAAGCCAATAAAAATATGTTCATTGAAGTTATGATATCAGAAATGTATAGATAGGAAAATAATACAATTTTACTGCATTTAACTTAATTTTTTTCCCTTTTAATATTTTACTATTGTAGTAGTTTTCCATTATTTTGAAAAAAATCTCCTTCTTGGGAATATTTGGAGACAGTGATACTGGGTTATGAAGTAAAGAGGCTAGATTCTTGCCTAAGTTCTGCAATTTTAAATATGCCCTTGTCATTTAGTTTTTCTGTGTCCAGTGTCCTCACTTCTTAAAAAATAGGGCTGAATCAAATAAACACGCAAAACTCTATCAGCTTTTTTAGTTTCTAGGTATCATAATTTTTATATAATTATTTCATTCTAAAACCATTTCATTTCCTTAATTGAAAGTATTCATTTTATTTTCCCATAAAATAACATATTAATGGGTGGAATTATTATAATAGAGAACATACTAAACCTTTCAATGCAATCATTGATAAACAATGATGCCATGAAGCACAGTTGGATGCACAGGATATTGGTACAGAAACTATCTCTGTAACAATTATCTGAGTGACATCTAACACTCATCTATTAAGATTTCAGAAGACACATATTTTCAATAACTCCTTCATTAGTGTGTTATAAGACTATTTCAGAGTAATAGCCTTAAGCACCAGTATACAAATTGCCATATAACAACCAGTGAATGAGAGTTTGTATCTATTCAAAATGCCTGGAGGGATGAAATTCAAAAACTTACTGGTTTTGTCTGATAATTCCTATATACCTAAGGAATTTGGTTATTGGCTTAGTATTTGGCATATGTGCTTCTTTGCAAAACATGCATGGCGAGTTTTCACTTTTGTCAAGTGTGAAACAAAACTAAAACATTTCAACTTCTATGAGATCAATTAAAAGGATTTAATATTTATAAAATAAAAAGTAGAGGTTGGGAATGATGGCTCACACTTTAATCCCAGCACTTTGGGAGGCCTAGGTGGGTGGATCACAAGGTCAGGAGTTCAAGACCAGTCTGGCCAAGATTTGGTGAAGCCCCATCTCTACTAAAAATACAAAACAAAAAAAAAATTAGCCAAGCATGGTGCCATGCACCTGTAATCCCAGTTACTTGGGAGGCTGAGGCAGAGAATTGCTTAAACCCAGGAGGCAGAGGTTGAGGCGAGATCGCACCATTGTTCACCAGTCCTGGAGACAGAGCGAGACTCCGATTCAAAAAAAAAAAAAAAAAAAAGAAAAGAGAGAGAGAATTGCAAATTTACAAGTTAAACCAAGAAATAACAAGATTCCCCAATGTTGTCAATAGACTAGCATTTTTTGTTGTTGTTGTTTGTTTTTTTGGTCATTGCAGCAAACAGCAAACTCTTTTTTGTTAAAGTGTCCAACCAATGGATTACATGCAAGAGGAGCTCATAGGTGATTCTGATCTGAAGATAGGTAAATGCATTTCAGCTCTGTGTGGAGCACCAGATAATCCACTGAATTCTTTTGGTCTCCTATATGATTTGCCAAAATCGACTTGCTTCTTATAGCAGAACTGCAGATTCTCTCGGGATCTTGTCTGTTCATGCTTCCCGAGGAAACTTAAAAGTAAAATGTTACTGGAATGAATTGAAACCTTCTCTGCTGCAGCTGACCTGAAAGCTGAAACAAATACTATTTCTTCCCCATTGTTTACAATCCATTCAGATTCTTCTGATGCTCAACCAGCAACTGATGGGATGACCAAGACTAATAAGCAACTGGTTACTAAGTCTTTTTCAAATCATACTCTTTCGTGCCTATTTACTGTTTAAACTAGGAGCCTCAAGAGACACCCTGGGAATTTTCCTTACCACTGATCATATTCTTCTCGGCCACTCTTCAGAATGGATATCAACTACTGGCAAAAAGACTCTCAGGCTGCAGGATTAGTTGAAGGCTCAGTTCCCACTACATTCAGGTCAGCTTCTCCCTCTTCCAAGCATTGATTCCGTTTCTTCACAAGTGTGTCTCCAGAGAAAATTCTCTAAAAAATGTATACAAAATTTGTCCTTTCAGTCTGTTTCCAGGGAACACAGCCTAAAGTAAAATCATATCAAAATATTAAACAGAACAAAAAGTCATTCCAATCATATAATTTCTACACATTTAATTATTGTCTGTTTTATTAGAAAGTCACAAAAAATCTGTAGTAATGATAATCTTCTAAATTTTACATGGAACTATGAACTCCAAATTTTTCAAATAAAGTCATATTTATAAAATTGATCATTTAGAATTAACTTTCAGTTACACAGAGTAAAATACTGGATAATTTTGAGTTGCAATATTACATCAGATATATGCTAAGCATCAAAACTAAATATCTCAATTGTGTGCCTACTGTTAGCAAGAAACAACATTAGTCTGATCTCCAAATGAGGTATGAATGTGTATTGTGACTCCTAATTGAGATTAAGAATGGACATGATCACGCAAATACTTAAAAATGCTTCATTTGGAAGAAAAAATTATTTCAAGTCTTTTGGTCCTTATGAAATAATGTGATATTTGAGGCATTTCTTTTTCTTACTGAACTGTCACAAAGTGGATATTTCTCCAACAATTGAGGATTTTCTAATGTCCTTTTGGTAATTAAAAACTTTGCCATTTTTTCACTAAAAAGTAATTTTCTAACATCCTTGTAAACTCATGTCTTGAATACTGCCATTTCTAATTGCATTTATCTCCTTCCCACACAACTTTTAAAAATAAAATGATATCTGTAAATTTTAATTGTGTCTAACGACAGATTTCACTTTAGGCAAAACTGTAATGTGGGAAAATAGAAGGAAAAAATTGAGTAAATTTTCTATGACATCATCCCATATGTCTTTTTCCCTCTCTTCTTATCAGAACACACTCTCCTCATGTGTCTAGTCTTCTCCTGTTGTTCTAGACCTTTCATCCAAAATTAAATTAATATAATAAGTGCAAAACACATAGGTTTGGATGGTGAGCACTGTAACTATTTTTTGCTAAGTTGATTTCTAGCTAGTTTAATTTGCTTCACTTTTCTTAAAAATCATTGTATACCACAGTGTAATAAATACAGTGCATTTACCCTTTTAGAGGCATTGCAAGAAAAGATCATAAGAAAAAAAAAATGTTTAAGGTTCAGAGATGAATTTTTGTATATTGAATTTTAGGCATTAAATAGATATATTTGACAAGAATCTGTCTCAGAGACCAAATTACACTACAAATATCTTTTCTCCGTAAATATGAAAGTTTCCTATTTTACTGAGTATTGGTTAAACAATGACCAATATAATTTTCTGATAAGCTTTTGATTATGTCTTTTAAAATGATGTAGATTAAACATTAACACGTCCTTATCAATTATAATATTTTGAAGAAATAGTGGCTCCAAGACACCAGGGCATTTTATTCTGTTGAAAAAGTTAACTGATTTTAGCATTTACATTTTGGTCATAAATTACAAAATTTTTGCTATTAATCTATATAAATGATAAAACAATGTAAAGCCAATTAATATAAATTGTATAGAATGTCATTTGTCAGGAATTCTGAATCCTTAAGTAGCTGCCAGTTGGGCTAGGCCACCCTTGATTTATCCTCTGTTCTTGAGGTCCTATGTCTTTTGAGAAAGTGTGGTATTGCCGATTTTAAACCATAAGGGACCTTCCTTATCAACTGTCACTGGACAAAGAAATAGGCTTTCAAGTTCTGACAGGAATATCAGAGACAAAATTTGGACATGAAGTACAGACCTTTCCTAATTCTTTATTCTACAATCTTTGAATGTCTTCCTATACATTTTAAATATCAGCTTGAATGGGTAAAGTCTGTCTCTAAGCTTTCCTCAGACTACTCCTGGAGCAAAAGTCTGCTACCCAGATATTTCTAAACATATTATTATATCAACATATTATGAGGTATTCCCAAGAAACCAATGCAGCAAGAATTACAGTTATAGTTTGTGCCCTCTAGATAATCATCTATAAATACATATTGATGTAATAGCTCCTGACATTTGTCAATACTACCTATATGATTCTTGGATGTTTTAATGTGAATTTATTAAGCTTAGCTCCATCAGGGACATGGAATATTTGGACTCCAGTTATGGATCATGGAATATTTGGACCCTAGTCGTGAACAAGCTTTTTAAAGATCCAGTGTGTTAAGATAATAAAAAAGAAGATGACAAGGAAAATAAATAAAAGCAGCGAGAAGTGTTTCCAATGAAACATAATCCAGTGGGACATGTTTTGTACTTTTTACAGCAAGAACTTTGTTTGTTTTTAGTATTTCATCTGTTTATCTATTGTATCGTTATTCAGGTCTTACCAGGTATTCATTGCCATGGTTCCTACTGCTGTAGATAGAGCACTGCTGTGGATATAGTGAAAATAAGCAGAAAAAAAGAAGCCTAATATCTACCTACTTAGGCTTTGATAACTTCAGAAAATAAGCACAGTGAATACAATAAAACAGTATGGTAAGATAGAGAGTGGCAGTGATGGTGAGCCCCTTTACTTCCCAAATATCTCCTTTTCAATGCTATAGTTCCAATTTTTGTGATAACCGCTCCAATTATAACCAAGAAAATGAAGTCAGTTGAAAATTTAGATGATGTTGAATTTCAATATCACGAACAATGTTTTCACGATCTTGTTTTCATCAGTCTAAGGTCACTTAAATGCCATTCTTCAGTATTGTTAGCCTGACAGAATACCCTTGTGCTCCTTGAACTGGAAAATATGGTATCAAAGTTTGTCTTTCCATTACATTTAAAGCTGGGTAAGGAATCATCCAGCCCATTTTTCTTATCTCACTTATTACCATGTACCCAGATTTTCTCACTTTTTGTACACATGACCAGTGTTCCCAGTGACTCCCAAAAAATAAGTTAATTATTCACTAGAATGAAATTCTTATGGCCTTCACTTTTTCATAATATCATAACCATGTTGAAATCCTGTATGTTTCAGCTAAAGATCTATTTCTTGCTATGAGATCATGTAGCAATACATATTATTGTACCCATAATTTTTGGTGGAACCCATAAGTTTCAACATTTTATTTTCTTCTCAATAAGTTTTAAATCTCTTTCTTCTTTAGAAAAGCATGACATAATTTGAAATATTTGTGAACTTTTTAGATATCTTACTCCTATTGCTTTCTAATTAAATTTTATTTTCGACTACATGAAATACCATTTTTAAATCTAGAGTTATTTTATTTTCAAGCATACAGTATATCCTAGGAAAAAATCTTTGCACACTTGAGACAACATGTGCTCTAAATTTGTTTGGTTTAATATTCTATAAATATCAATTAGGTAAATATGAATAAAAGACTGTTCAAATAGTTTATAGTCTTGCTAATTTATTTTGTATTTTTATTCAATTACATGTGTTTTGACCTCAACTGTGGAATTGTTTATTCTTCCTTTAGTTCTATCTGGTTGCTTATTAAACATTTTAAAGATATATTATTATTATGTACAAATGTATTTTGTTAATTAATTTCTTTTTTATTGTACTTTAGATTCTGGGGTACATAGGCAGATCATGCAAGATTGTTGCATAGGTACCTTCATGGCAAGGTGGTTTGCTGCCACCATCCTCCCATCACCTATACCTGACATTTCTCCCCTGCGTCTTCAGATTTGGTCACTTTACAAAATATTCCTTTTTATTACCAACAATAATGATTGTTAAGAACTTTACTGCTTCTGATATTATTATAGGTATTTTATTGTTCATATGACTCTATTATGTAATTATATTTCATGTTCTGCTTCTCATGCTTTTAATATTTAGTGTACAACTACCATAGACAGCGTACACTTGAGTCTTGATGTTTTTGTTCAATATTATAATCTCTGCCTTGTAATTTGTGTTTATTATTAATGTAATTACTAATACAGTGTTATTAGTTGAATTCTGTACATTAAAATATATTTTGCAGTCTTCACATGTAAATTTGATCTTAATTAGAAGCAACGCTTTTATAGGTGTATGCAAGTTAAGATGAAGTTATACTGTATTAGGATTGGCCCTAACACCAATGTCTGGTGTTCTCATAAGAAAGTCAGTGTCAGTTATAACCACAGGGTCTCAGAATAAAACCAGGAAAATGTGACATGACAGATTTTGGAGAGAAGCCAACGAATGCCAAGTATTTCTAGCAAATATCAGAAATGAGGAGAAGGCATGGACCAGATTCTCCATCAAAGTCTCCAGAATGAACCAAGTGAACCAAAACATTGATTTCAGACTTCTGACCTCTAGAACTGTGAGAAAATAAATTTCTGTTGTTTTAAGACACCCAGCCATGCAAGAAAACTAACACACTTGTGATGAAGACTCCTCTCCTGTTTTGCTTTTCTTTGTGGTGTTTTTCTGCTATTCTTCATTTTCTGCCTTTTTCTGTATTAACAAAATATAGTTAGGCAATTCATGTTGGCTGTTTTATTATTTTCCATTTGTTTAGTAAATGCATTAACTGTAATATTAACTTTTCTCAGTCTAATTAGAGATCATACTGTATAAATATTCATGTAAATCATAAGAATACTGTATTATAATTTCATTTATGCTTCAAAACTTTGTGCTCTTGAAGTCAAAAATTCAACTTCTTCATACATTACAAAATCTAATTTTATAGTTTTAACTCTATAAACATGATAAAAGCTAAAATTTAACATTTTTCTACTTTAAATAGTAATCATTTAAAGAAAATACATGATTATTAAAATTAGGTGAGTTTTCCCATATTTTCTCACAAATTTATCATGTCTGCTGCTTTTAAACCTTGAAAAATTATGTAACTATCCACATAGTATCTTTCTTTTCAGGGTTAACATCTTTCTTTAGCATTTAATATACTACGGTCTGCTGGAGACAAATTATCCTAATTTTTACTTAGTTCAATTTGTCTATATTTTATCTAATTTTTGGAGATATTTTTGTAGAATATAAAAATTAGATGGACAGATTTTTCTTTTAATACTTTAAAAACCTTATCCTCCTCTCAACTGGCCTTTATTGGTTTTGACTTTTTAAAGTTGTATTCATAAATATTGTTTCATTGCATGCACTCTATGTTATTTCTTGGCAATTTTTAAAAATTTCTATGTATCTTTTACCTTAAGCAACTTGACTATAATATGCATAGGTATGACTGGCTTTTTACTTGATCAGTTTGAACTTTTCTGAGAACCCTGGATATGCAAGTTATTATTTCAGCTAATTTGGAACAACTTGTCTACATTTTAATCAAATATTTCTTATTTAGTATACAGCGTGTATCTTTTATATATATTACATATATGTATATATATATATAGAGAGAAAACACAAGAATGAGAGGTAAAAAATTTGTGGTTTTGTGTGTGTGTGTGTGTGTGTGTGTGTGTGTGTGTGTGTTTGGAGAGAGAGAGAAAAAAGAAAGAAAGAAAGAAAAGAAAAGAAAGAAAGAAAAAGAAAGAAAGAAAAGTAGGTTCTAAAACCAGTTCCAACTCCTGACTAGAGCTCTGTGACCTTGGGACACTATTAATACCTGTCTATAACTTAGTTTTTTAATTTTTAAATTTGAAATAGCAATAGTACCTAGCCCATAGAGGTATTGTAAATAAGACAGTATGTGATTGTACTAGAATAAGTCTTCAGTAAGCCTTAGCTGTCAGAAATATGGAAATTTCACCATCTTCTTGTAACTACTATAGCATTTTCAGTCTTTATAACCAAGTTCCTAGTAGTATAAGGTAACGTGACCTCATTCATATAATGATATCTAATATGTTAAAATTTTTTTTGATTATACATTTATAGAAATATCTTTTTTTCTCTAATACATTTTAAACTACTTGAAGTCAGAGATGGAATATTTTTTCTGTATATACTGGAGAAATTGGTAGAGAGATTTAAAGGTGTTAATAACTAAAACTATAAATTTTTTCATATATTATTAACCTCCAAAAACCTTGAGGTCTTGAGGTTGGAATCAGCATTTCATTAATTATGTGAAAATAAATCTATAAACAATTAATAAAAACTATTTTATTAGTTAAATATTTGGAATATTTTAAAATAATTTTATTCATGTACTTTCCTTTGACCCTAAGGAGACATCTAACTTTACATCTTTTTCCATTCATAAGATCCTTATCTTTCTCTGCCTTTCACAAGACAGAAATGTAATGCACTTTACATTTCCTTGATTTTTCCAATGGCTGTTTCATTCTCATTTTTCATCCATCTGCTCAAATATTACCTTGTCAAATGATGTTTTGTAGATTCTAAAGCAAGACCACTCCTACCTCATCCAATTCCTATATTCTTTTTTATTACGTTGCTTAATTTTAATCTCATTCTGAAGTTATTTTGTTGACTTCAAGTTTTAGTCTTTTTTTTTACAATTAGAATGGTAACTGTTTGATAAGAAAGCCAAGGTTCATATATACAGAATAAAGCTGGCCCTACTGTCTATGCACAGGTTTCTTTTTTTGTTGACTTTTCTGTTTTTGTTTTTGTTTGTTTGAGATGGAGTCTTGCTCTGTCGCCCAGGCTGGAAGGCAGTGGTGCAATCTTGGGTCACTGCAACCTCTGCGTCCTGGGTTAAAGCTATTCTCCTGTCTCAGCCTCCCTAGTATCTGGGATTACAGGTGCCTGCCACTACACCTGACTAATTTTTGTATTTTTAGTAGAGATGGGATTTTGCCATGTTGGCCAGGCTGGTCTCAACTCCAAACCTCAAGTGATCCACCCACCTCAGACTCCCAAAGTGTTGGGATTACAGGTGTGAGCCACTGCGCCCAGCCAGTAACCATAAGTATCATATCCTTGAGTTCAACCTGTCATGAATAAAAAATATTGAAAAAATTTGCATCTCTACTGAACATATTATTCTCTAAACAATACAACAATTATTTACATAGAATTTACATTGTATTAGGTATTGTAAGTAATCTAAAGACAATTTGAAGTATGCAGGAGAATGTGCATAGATTACATGCAGATACTATGCCATTTTACTTAAGGGATGTGAGCATCTGTGAATTCTGTGATTTTTGGGAGGTGCTTCCAAGAATGGAAGGTCAGGAATATGGAGTGATAAATATATATATATGTACGTATATACTTACAGATAAATCATTTTCACATACATGCACATACATATGTGTGTATATACAGTCAGAAACACTTGATAGGTGAGAAGGAATATTGGGTATTGGTCTTGAAATATTGGTAGGATAAAGATAGCAAAGAGCATAGAGATGGCTTCAAGCTAGAAAAAAGAAAACCTGCGAGAAAATATAAACAAGCGAAAAATACAACTTAGATCAGATTCTTACTAGCACTTATAATATTGTATGAACCTTAGAATCCATAAAAGACAATTTTTAGAATCTTTTCTTAACAATTTATTACTAAAAATATATTTTTTTAATTTACTGATAATTTAGCGTCTTATTTTTCTTCAAAATATCTTTGGATTATATAACAAGAAACACTAAAATATAGAGCTCTCTCACTTTTCACAAGAAAATCAATTTTACTAATATATTTTATGTCATATATAAAAAGGCATAAATATTATATATATATATAAAATATATATACATATATACTTCAGAAAATATTTTAAGTTTTCTTCCAGTGTTCAACCCTTACATTTATGTCTGTCTTCTATACTTTCCCCATTACTTACTAGCTCAGTTTTACTCATTATAAAGTTAGACATTCTGTGAAATTAATTTGAATTTTTTTTCCTATCAATATTTTTATTAATGCATATGCTTTCCCATAAAAAGTATTTTACATTACAGAAATTGGATCAGAAAATCATTACAGAGGTTCTATCTCTAACGCTTTTTTTTTTATATACTTTTTATTGCATTTTAGGTTTGGGGGTACATGTGAAGAACATGCAAGATTGTTACATAGGTACACACACGGCAGTGTGATTTGCTGCCTTCCTCCCCATCACCTATATCTGGTATTTCTCCCCATGCTATCCCTCCCCAACTCCCCACCCCCTGCTGTCCCTCCCCTTTTCCCCCCCAACAGACCCCAGTGTGAGATGCTCCCCTCCCTGTGTCCATGTGTTCTCATTGTTCAACACCCGTCTATGAGTGAGAATATGCGGTGTTTGG
>PVKV010014206.1:18322-58500 GCA_004027835.1 Alouatta palliata | reverse complement strand
AAAAAAAAAGCACATTTTCTAAGGATTCACACACACATTGGGGGCTCAAGTACCCTTTGCTTTAAGAAAACTCACCATGCCCTGGAGTCAGACCCACCTGGCACCCTTCTCCACAAAGTGCAGCTAAGGGCATGAACCTGGCACTTTGCATGAGCCTGGCAGAGGTTGCTTTGAACTAACCAAGGGGGGCTTAAATCATGGGATGGATCACAGCCTCTTTCCGACATCTGGAATTTTAATGAGCTTGGATCAGGCTAGCAGAGCTAGAGAGCATGCTTTAGGGCTCACAAGAGTTTTTTTAATAAGCATCTCTGTCAATTTTCCAAGCATTCAGTATGCACTCAATAAACATGTTTAGAAATTAGCTTGTCTTTTGAAGAGCAGATTCCTTTAGCAATGCCCATTGCTAAATGCCTTCACTTCTAGGGATTTGGGCAATGTACTAAAACTTCCTCCCTCCTTCTACTCAATCATCTTATTTTTGCCTCTTATAAAGCCCAGCTTAACCTTCAGGAAAGCACATGACTATCAGAGGCTGAATGGCCCCCTCCGCTTCCGGGGGCACTGACACAGGTAGAGTACAGCCAGGCACGCACACATCTCCAGCTGGGTTCACTTGCCTTTCTGGAATTCCATTAAGTCCTAGGGAGCAAGCAGAGAGCCTGATACAACTTGCCCTGATCCAACCCCGATCCACCATGTGAGGAGAGAAGGCAAAGACTCATAAGACCCCATCTTCTCCCATCTTCAAGCATTCCTTGAGTAATATCCCACACCACCAAAGTCAGCCCTCTGTCTGCTGCATCCCCAGACGCTGACTGCCCCTTTTCTTGGGGCCATGAACTGTTTCTGTAACAGGAGCACTCAGAAGGAGGCTCTGCTTGGTTCCCCTTTAATTAACTTCCTTTCTGCTCAGAACAGGCTCTTCCCTACCCCATCACCCAACTCAATACCCCATCCAAGAGTTTCTCTTCCTTATGGGGATTAGGAGAGTGTATGGGGAGCCTGTTTTCTAATGGTGGCCTTGGGCATCCAGAAGTAGAGAGAATGTCTAAGCGGCAGGTGCAGAAAGAGCTCAAGCACCTTCCCCACTTCTGTCCCTGTACAGGATGGGCCCTTCATCCCTGGTTCAAGATGTGTCCTCCAGAGTGCAGCGTGCATGACTCATTTCCTGAGTCTCAGTCAAGAGAGCTCTTTTCCCTGCTTCCTTAACAGGCTGGGGACTCTGGGGACTTTTCAGTTTCTTCCCTGGTAGAGGGATTACCACATTAAGAATTTCACCTGTTCCAACAGCAAGTAGTTTATGATGATACAAAGCTTAGAGAGATTCAAGAACAACAGAGGCTGAAAATAACTCTGGAAGATTCCTCCCTCAATGTCTGCATTTGATAGATGAGGACACTGAGGTCCAGGGAAATGAGGAAAGAAAATGCATTTGCTCCATTTGACATCATCATCCACCTTATATTCAAGTGCTTTTCAACTCTAGGCTCAGTTGCTGCATCTAGGTAAATTATTATATTTTTTATTATTGTAGAGATGGGTCTCACTACATTGTCCAGACTGGTCTCGAACTCTTGGGCTCAAGTGATACTCCTGCTTCAGCCTCCCAAAGTGCTGGGATTAACAGGATTGAGCCACGATGCCCAGCCAGTAGTTCTTTCTGTTTTAGAAATGTCCATACCAAGCAAGTTTGCTTGAATGACTGAGGGTATAGATAGAACAGTGCAAAAAGTTACCTAGCACAGACAGAAGCCTGGCTTGGAAGGAGGCAAGACTCCTGTCTCTATCACAGATACAATGTGGTAGACAAAAGCTGATCACAACTGGGGTAACGTTAACAAGGACAGCCAGTTAAGCTAATTCCTCTTCCACACGCTGCGTCTCCAGTGGAGTTTACCAATCCTGGGCAATCACTGTGGACGTAGATAGTTTTCAAATGGAAACTATAAATCTTAACACGTGAGCAGGAAATGAATGAGTGGGGAAACTGATCCATTCCAACAAGGACGATGCCCCTGGCTGTGGCCTTTGGGGAGTTCATAAAATCTCTGGATAAATAAAACTAGTTCGAATGTACCAGTTAAGTATTAAAAACAAGCTTTAAAAAATACTTTTGATTTAGCTAATAGAACAGTGCTACCAAGAACACAGAAGGCTGCGAGGTGCTGTCTCTCCTTTCAAAGTCGGCGGCCGCCATCACCACGACCACCCAATCGCCAAGCACGGCACTTTCCTCTTTGCTCCACACAGACAGTCCATCTTTTTCTTCTCACACCACCCACAAATGTTTGCCTGGCTCCAAAATTTTCAAATAATTTCTCATTTTGGTCTGACTTCCCTGGTGAAGTCTCTAGTCTAATGTACATCACCAGAAGTGCAAGGGAAGTTGTATCTCACTGTTTGTCTGTCCCATCAGGACTCAGTTTGGGGTAGTCAGGCTTCTCCACAGGAGGACGTGGGCACTGGATTCGCTGGGGTCAGTCTGCAGCTTCCATCCTTCTCTCTTAATAAGGCAACCCTAAGGTTTTCATTAATAGTGACTCTTACAAATGAGGGGCTTCAAATGTAATCTGGAGGAGAAAATGTGGTCTAGAGGCAGGGTGAGGAGAGCTGTGGGGTACCCCAATGCCAGTCACTTCATTCATAAAATATCAACATTGATTTAATGCCTGCCCTGTGCCTGGTATTATGTCCACAAGTACATGAGTAAGGCAATGTCCCTATTTTCTAAGAGCTTGAAAGCTAGTGGAGAAGACAGAGAGACAAGCACGTATTTGTAGCATATGATAATGGTTATACTAAAGGATGAACAAAACTTGACAGGGACCCAGAGTGATGACCTCTTGTCTGTTCTGGGTGAGAGGGAGTTTCTGAAGGTGTGACACTTACCCCCAGAAGGAAAATAGGTTAACGGGCAGAGGAGATGAGAATGTGGATACAGCAGGGTCTGTGGCATTCTGAGGCTGGGAAACAACACATGTAAACCCACAGGAGCTCAACCTGGCATCCCAACAAGTGTGAGCCCTGAATCCTCTCACCTTCAGGTTTTCCTCTAGACAACGGTTCTTCCTCCAAGCCACCCTCTCTGATTACCCCCACCCCACCTCTCAGGAATCCCTTCCTAATCACAGTCCCCCTTTCCTGCCTTTTTGCTGGTCTGCATTCTCTGCTTATTGTAAGCTCCATGAAGCAAAATCAACGTTGGTTGTGTTCACAGTTTTAGCTCAAGGCACACTGGCATGTAGGATGTGGTATGTAGTAATCTCTCAAGAAATCATTTCTGTAGGATTAAATCAAAATTTCTACCAAAATTGTATTGCATGCATTTTCTGTACATTGCATATTATGGTGTTTGCTTGTGTACATATACATACAAGCAGAAAAAAAATTCTACAATGTGCTCAAGGAATTAGTTAATTTTAACTAACATCATTAGGAGTTAGTAATTGCAAACTAAATTATCCAGCATTTGCAATTCCCATTATGTGAGATCTAGTTGGAAAAACAGGAGGCCTTGAGACTCAAGGTCTGTCTCTGTCACTAAGAAGTTCTGTGACCTCGGATAAAGTGCCTCACTTCTCTGGGACTAATTTTCCTCCTCTGCAAAATAAGGGGATTTCAGAATTGTGCTTAACACTGATTCTCATCCTTATCTATGACTCTTATTTCCAGAAGCCTAAAGCAAAACCTGTCTCCAGAATTTAATGCAGCTGAAATTATATTCAACCACCAACGCTCTTGAAATCTTCTCTTTGAAACACCTCCTGAAACATAAGCTTTCTTTTTGCCTTTCAAATAAAAGCTTCTGATTGGGCCCAGTTCTCTATGAGAACACAGGACTCGGGCTCAAGGAATGACAATGATGTGGCATGGGTGAGGACGTGGAGAGTATAGTTCTAAAACTATAGAAATGACTTCTTTAGCTATAGAGCCTACTGATGTTTTAAATTAGAACCAGATTCAAAAGATGAAAATTACTAGTTGAATGGAAGGCATTGACCTCCCAGTGAAATGAAGGTGCCAGCTACATTCAGGGTTTTTGAAACTGTGAGATTCAAATGGGGTGTCTCCTGAGTATGGGATGAAAGTTAAAATCTGTCACCATCATGACTTGAAACTAACAAGAATCCAGGAAAAACTGGGTACTTCCCATCTTTCTCCCGTAAAAAAATTACATACCAAAAACAGATGTAAATATGTTGCTAATGAGGCTAGAGCCTTTTCTAAATATCAACCAAGGATTTAGAATATCTCTCCGAAAGGAAGACCTTCGTTTAGAAGGCAAAATGAAAGATGTTTTAATCTTAGAAACTGAAGCATATCTGTTATGAGAAGTAACATTACTATAGAAGTTTTAATAACTGGCTAGGAATACTGGAAATGGAGAGAGAAATTATCAGCATGCATTGGTGTCTCCAGTGCTGATGAGAGCCAAGCACCTGCCCATTCTGGTGTGCCTTCCCTCTAGGGAGAATGGGTATATCAAGCAATCATAACCTGAAGGTCTAGTTTCTTTATTAAACTCTATACCCACTAGTCAGCATTCTTACACTGATTTGGCTTCTTAAGTCCATTTCCATATGGAAAGAGAATATGCAAACCTGCCAACAAGAGCCTTTCAGGACATCCTTTGGAGATCTCATTTTCAATAAAAATGGATCATTTGCTATTTTTGTTTCTGTAACTGCTTGTAGGGAGAAGGCCTGGAAATTATCACCAGACTAACTCAAAATTACAATGTTTCCCAGAGCTTATATACCTTCTAAGCTATATGTCTGTGTGTAACTGTGCATTCGTCTAAAGACATAAGTGATTAACTTCTTTTAATCTATTTCTAAGGTCTGAGTCCTGAGGACCTTCCTTTGGAGCCTCAGTAAATTTACTTATCTAAAGGGGTCCAGGTGCTGGGGTGATTACCCTTATCTTGTCTCCTGCTAAATCACGAAGGTTTGAGGAGTTCCTTCAGATCCCCAATAAACTTGTTTGTGGAGACCTGGGGAGTTTCTTCAGACCCCACATAAAACTTGTTTAATCCTAAGTCGGTCCTGTTAAGAATTCCTTCATTATTTTGTCATGCTCATGCTTTTTTTTTTTTTTATTGCATTTTAGGTTTGGGGGTACATGTGAAGAACATGCAAGATTGTTGCATAGGTACACACATGACAGTGTGATTTGCTGCCTTCCTCCCCATCACCTATATCTGGCATTTCTCCCCATACTATCTCTCCCCAACTCCCACCCCCAGCTGTCGCTCCCCTTTTTCCCCCCGACAGACCCCAGTGTGTGATGCTCCCCTCCCTGTGTCCATGTGTTCACATTGTTCAATACCCGCCTATGAGTGAGAACATGCGGTGTTTGATTTTCTGTTCTTGTGTCAGTTTGCCGAGAATGATGGTTTCCAGGTTCAACGCTATCCCTATCAAGCTACCAATGACCTTTGCAGAACTGGAAAAAACCACCTTAAACTTCATATGGAACCAAAAGAGAGCCCGAATAGCCAAGTCAATTCTAAGCAAAAAGAACACAGCTGGAGGCATCACACTACCGGACTTCAAACTATACTACATGCTCATGCTTTAAGGCCCAGGAAAGGCCGAGGCAAAACTCTCGATGGGCTTTTGTTATATCCCAGCCTTTGTACCAGGGCACTCACTTTTAACCACACAGTACTGAAACAGTTGTTAGTGAGACCTGGTCTGCCATACGTGGAGAAACTGACAATAGTTTCTGAACCTTGTAGCAATGCCCCTAGGAAGCAGGCATCTTGGGAAGCTGACCTTGACATATTTCCTTACTTCAATTCCAAACTCTCTGTGCCCATGAGATGAACTAGCTTTGGCAGGATGCACATCCCAATGCATTTCCTCTGAAAGATTTTCTAGAACATTATCCAAAGGAAAGATTGAGAAAGAAACAAATATTTATGGACAGGGAAGACGATACACATGGTGCTCTTTTTGAGTTATAGATTTGGTAATTTGCAAGGAGAGGATCAAGCCCCAACAATTACCATGGAAAGCATTCAACAGATATTTATTTACGCAGTGCCTACCATATGCAAGGTACTGTGAAGGATGTGAAAGGAAAATAAATATTGGGGCCCCCAAATCACTGAGCTAAAGGGAAAACTTAAACTGGGAACTGCTTAGGGCAAACCTGCCACCTGTTCTATTCATAGTCACCCCTCTTCCATTCAAAGTCACCCCTCTTCCATCCAAAATCACCCCTCTGTTCATTGAGATAAGCGCAGAAATTCAAAATAATGCAACTGTTTGTGTCTCACCTATCTGTTATAAGAAGCTCCCTCTGACTTTGAGTCTTCCTGCCTTTGCTTCAAGTTGTCTCCCCTTTCCAGACCAAACCAATGTACTTCTTACATATACAGACTGATGTCTCATATCTCCCTAAAACATATAAAACCAAGCTGTGCGCCGACCACCTTGGGCACATGTCGTCAGGACTTCCTGCAACTGTGTCACTGGCACATCCTCAACCTTGGCAAAATAAACTTTCCAAATTAACTGAGACCTGTCTCAAATTTTGAGGATTCACAGGGATATAGAGCTGAAACAGACATAGGTTTCCTTCCAGGAAGTTTTAAGCTAGAAAAGGAGAGAAGATTACTTGTGTAATAGAAAGCAGAAATTGATATGCACTATAAAAGATATAATTGAAATACCAATAGTTCAGAGAAGGAAATATTATTTTAACAAGCAATATGTATCAGGTATGGTTCTAAGCACTTAATATGTATTATATCATTGAATCCTCCTAACAACCTATGAGATAGGTAATATTTTTGTCCTCATTTTACAGGTGGGGAAACTAAGGCACAGCTACAGTAAGAAACACAGCCAAAGTCCCATGGCTAGAAGTGGCACAGCTGGGAGGTGAACTGTGTCAGTCTGGTTTCAGAATCCTTGCTTTCTGCCACTACCCGCTGTCTTGCAACTGGCAGCTGGAGGGACCCAAGAAGCTTTCAGGAAGGTGGAAATATTTACACAGAACCTTGAAGAGGGTGGGTGGCATTTGGATAAGCAGACATGGAAGGAAGCACATTCCGGGCAAAGTAAACAGTGTGAAGGAAGGCAGGGAATCTAGCATGCTTAGAATTATTGTTTCCTAGTAGGCCAACAATAGTTCTATAGCCTTAGCACACGTTCAAGTTCAGAAAAAAAACTTGTCAAAATAAAGAGTCTGAATAAAAGGTCAAGTATGAGGGCCAAACAATGGATGAGAATCTAGCCTTTTGAACTTCAGTTTTCACAATTTCCATTGATTCTCTCTATCCTAATCTTTAGCTGAGTAATTGACTCAAAAAGAAGGCATGACTTTGATAGGAGCAAACCTATATTAGAGCCATTCAAATCATATCCTGACATGGCATGGACCCAAAGGCAAGGCTAACCATTGCCCCAGAACCTCAGAGTTTGGTATTTCCTCATCTCCGGGAAAGGGTGAACAGACCACATTTATTTTTATATATCCTACAGCAGAGAAGGCAATACTGGGCAACCAGAGGTCATGTTCTCTTTCTTAAGAAAAAGTCAACCCTATTTCAAAAGTAAGATCTTTTCCAGTGTTACAAGGGTATCTTATTAGGCTTTAAAATCAACTGGATCACAATGATTGCACTCTTCATGAGCAATGAGATTACTTGCTGTGTATTAATTAGCACTGAGTACTGAGGTTGAAGAAGAAACTGTTAAAGGAAAATGTATGTTATTACCTTTGAATGCTGGTTTGCTTCATTTCTACCTCCTGAATTGGGATCATAATTAAAAACCATGAAGACTGAAGAACAGGTAGGCGACCCCTCAAAAGTGGACTCAGGACAAATGAATAAGGATGCTAAGTTTCCAGACACAGACCCTTGCCTTCTAGAGCAATGTGGGTACAGCAGTAGCTGCTGCTGTCCTTCCTCCTCCTTCCTCCTCCTTCCTCCTCCTTCCTCCTCCTTCCTCCTCCTCCCCCCATGTCCTCTTCTTTCTTCCTCCTCTTCTTTTTGGAGACGGAATCTTGCTCTGTCGCCCAGGCTGGAGTGCAGTGGCAGGATCTCAGCTCACCGCAACCCCACCTCCTGGGTTCAAGCGATCGTTCTGCTGTAGTCTCCCAAGTAGCTGAAATTATAGGTGCATACCACCATGCCCAGCTAATCTTTGTATTTTCCGTAGAAACGGAGTTTTGCCATGTTGGCCAGGCTGATCTCAAACTCCTGACTTCAAGTGATCCACCCACCTCAGCCTCCCAAAGTGTTGGGATTACAGGCATGAGCCACTGTGCCCTGCCTGCTGTAGCTTCCTTTGACGCATGCACCAGCCTCCGTCTCATGGCTCCAGATTCTTGCAGAAGGTATGGAAGGTGCATGGGCATGATGCCAGTAGATCACATTTGACTGAATGTGGTCCACATGTCACACTCTCAGGTTTGCCATCCCTATCCCTAGAGCCTGCCTGATGAGAGGAGAAGCCTGTGAGCTTTGGCTTCAAATAGACCTTGGTGTAAATCCCAGCTCTGCCATATCCTTGCCGTGCAGCCTACAGGAGGCGACTTAATGACTTCACTTGGGTGAATCTCAATTTGCTCACAGGGAAAGTGGAGATTACAACATTTTATTTAAGATGTGATTTGAAAAAAATCAAATGAGAAAGTCTGATACATAACAGATGTTCAAACTCTTAACTCCCTTGCCTTTCTTCTCTGACTCTATAAAGTTGCCACATTCTTAGAATACCATGCATTCAGGGCACACGTTATAATCACTTCTTACGTCATTCAACAAGAGGCAAAACCCTGAAAATCAGAGACTCAACCCTTGGAAAGTAGAAAATAAGCAGAACTAAGCCTTAAAAGTGAAGTAAAATTGGAGGCTGTTGGAGGCTTTGATGGGAAATACCAGTAAGAGAAAAGCACCAAGCTGTAGTTGTTAGCATTTTGCTCATTTTTCTTTTTCTGCATCTATTCACATAGATATATTTACATAATAGAGATTAAATTATACATAAAATATTATCGCTTTAAAATTTTAGTTAATATATCCTTAATATTTTTTCATGATGTTGGTCATTATAATATGTATTAAAATGGAAAACAACTGCTTTTCCATTATAAAAAGCAGTGCATTCAAAAATAAAAACATGTATAATAAATTCAAGTAAAAATCAAGCCATCAATTCATACTTGACAAAGGTGATAGTCCAAATGAGAAAATAGAAAATGTTTTCATTTAATGGTGTTAGAGCAATTGGTCATTGATTTGGGAATTTTTTTTCAGTTAAATTTTCACACCATAAACATGGAAATAATAAGTGAATTATAGTGCTAAACATGAAAAGCAAAACTCTAACAACCATTAGAAGAACATACAGAGACATGTTTTCCTGATCTTGAGAAAGAGGAGGTTTTAAATATGTAAGAAAATACCAATAATCAAAATATTGTTAAAAATCTTATAAACCATTAACTCAAAGATAAATAACCAAAGAAGAAAATGGATGAAGCTTGTGAATATGAATCTTCCAGAAGAAATGTCTAAAAAACATGGGTAAAAGTGATCAACTTTGTCAGTTAGCAGAGAAATGCAGATTAAAACAACGTAAAGATATATTGCCTTCCCTGTCAAACCAGCAAAATGTTAGAACATTAGTAATATGATTCTGTGTTGACAAGAAGGTAGGGAAATGGCTTTCTCACCTAAGATTAGCGGAGAAGTAAGTTAGTGTTACCTCTGTGAAAGACAGTTTGGCAGAAACTATTAATACTTAGAATGAATTCATTATTTTACCTGGCAATTCCACTTCAAAACATTCAGAGAATACGCACATTTACAAAAGGAACCAAAGAAGGTGTGCACTGGTACACCACGGCTTGCAACTGCAGAAGACTGGATGCTGACTAAATGCCCATAAGACAAGCCGAAATGCGTCTATTTGGTAACACATGCATATTAACAATGACCATGCAGCAACTAAAAAGGACAGGGAAGTCTTATGTACTGATACAGAAAGAACTTCAATATTGCTGAATGAAAAAAGCAAATTGCAGAATAATATATATAGACTAGTCTCACATAGTTTAAAGAATACATACAACTAAAACTGTCTGTCTATATGTGTCTTAAAAGACTGGAAGGACACAAATAAAACTGAAAAGGATAGTTATCTTTGGGGAGGAGGATAGGATTTGGTGGGGTGGGCAGAAGAGAGAATGAAAAAAAAATCTGTATTTCAGTATATATATATATATATATATATATATATATATATATATAGTATATATAAATGGAAAATAACTGCTTTTCCATTATAAAAAATAAAACACACACACATACATATACACACATATATATCTGTTATATATATATATATGTGTGTGTGTGTGTGTGTGTGTGTGTGTGTGTGTGTATGTTTTGTATATACTCCCAGGCTGGAGTGCAGTGGCGAGCTCTTGGCTCACTGCAACCTCTGCCTCCCATGTTCAAGCAATTCTCTTGCCTCAGCCTCCCAAGTAGCTGGGATTACAGGTGCACACAACCATACCTGGCTAATTTTTGTATTTTTAGTAAAGATGGAGTTGCACCATGTTGTCCAGGCTGGTCTTGAACTCTTGACCTCAGGTGATCTGCCCACCTTGGCCTCCCAAAGTGCTGGAATTACAGGCGTGAGCCACTGTGCCCAGCCTCATCCAACTATATTGACTAACATTTTCAGAGCAATGTTTAAGAAAGTCAGGGTGCCCAGGACATTGTTTTACTCCCAGTTTGGGAGGGCATGTGTCTCATGCCTCACCAGTCCTATGACTTGATTTCTCATTGCCGCATTGAACATCCAGGGTGTGATGGCGGATACAACGCAGTGGCACTGTGCGCATGATACTGAAGGGCCTCCTTCCATGCAGTAAACCACCCTGTGGGTGGGGAGAGGAGCTGTTCTAAATGCCTCAAACCTCGGCAGAGAACTGGGATTTTTCACTCTCAGAACTAGAGCCTCATATCCATAGTGCTCCAGGTAGTTTTTTTTTTTTTTTTGCTTTTTGGGCAAGTGATGACAATATAACTTAAGCTGTATGTAGACACTGCCTCTCTTGAAGCCTGAAATGCCACAATTTGAGCTCTATGCCTCTTTGTTCTTTGAGTGTCCTCTAGAAAACAGAACACTTTCAGCCCTTTTGGTTTTCAGGGATTCCCTGCAGTAGCCCTGGAGGTGAGAGGAGGTCAGCAAAGGGATTTGCCGGGTGTCCAAGTGGGGAGAAGATTGCTGTAAGGAGTCCAATCCAAACCTCACTCATTTCACAATTTTACCAGAAGCTCCTTCTCCTCTCCCCAAGGCCCTAGAACATTATCAAACCTTGATGAAGAAAGCCCACACCTTTGATTGTCTTCTGGGTAACTTGACGAAAGTGCAGTCCTTGGTGCCAGAAAAGTCTGGCCAATTTGCCACAGGTGTGAGCCTGGAGGTCTTCAGCTCTGTGGTGTGGATTGTAAAATCCATTTCACAAGAAAGGCAAGAATACAGTTCAGTAACATGCAGAAGACTCCTAATCTAGTGCTAGAGAAATGTTTACTAACTTGTCCTCCCCTTATATCCTCATGTTGTGGCCGTGGAGATTCTTGGGTGATTCAGGTTTACCGTGGTCCTGTGTATATGTGTAATTTGCTCCCTTGGAGGTACCAGAATTTCATACCGCATCTGGTAGGCTGGAAGCAGCCGATGGTAATTTCTATAATAATAAAGGAGTATTAAGAAACACCTGCTGTACAGCAAGTACAGCTGAACCTGGGAAGGTCCAACTTTGTGGGGGAGGGGCGTCTGCCAAAGGAAAACTAAGAAACAGAAAAAACTTTACCACCAACAAGCTGGACGTCCACTCAGAGACCTAATCTGAAAGACAGCAATTACACAGACGACAGGTGGATAAATCCACAAATCCACAAAGATGGGAAGAAACCAGTGCAAAAAGGCTGAAAACACCCAAAATCAGAATGCCTTTCCTCCTGCAGAGGATTGCAGTTCCTCATCACCAATTGAACAAGGCCTGATGGAGAATGAATGTGAGGAATTGATAGAATCAGGCTTCAGAAGGTGAATAATGAGAATCTTCTGTGAGCTAAAAGAACATGTTCTAACCCAATGCAAAGAAACTAAGAACCTTGAAAAAAAGTTTGACGAAATGCTAATGAGAATAGACAATTTAAAGAGGAATATAAGTGAACTAACGGAGCTGAAAAACACAATACGAGAACTTCGCGAAGTATGCACAAGTTTAACAGTCGAATTGATCAAACAGAAGAAAGGATTTCAGAGGTCGAAGACCAACTTAATAAAACGAGAAGACAAGATTAGAGAAAAAAGGGTAAAAAGGAATGAACAAAGTCTCCAAGAAATATGGGACTATGTGAAAAGACTTAAACTATGTTTGATAGGTGTACCTGAATGTGATGAAAAGAATGAATCCAAGCTGGAAAATATTCTTCAGGATATTATCCAGGAAAGCTTTCCCAACCTAGCAAGGTAGGACAATACTCAACTCCAGGTAATACAGAGAACACCACAAAGATATTCCTCAAGAAGAGCAACCCCAAGGCACATAATCATTAGATTCACTAGGGTTGAAATGAGGGAGAAAATACTAAGGGCAGCCAGAGAGAAAGGTCAGGTTACCCACAAGGGGAAGCCTATCAGACTCACAGCAGATCTCTCAGCAGAAACCCTATAAACCAGAACAAAGTGGGGGCCAATATTCAACATTCTTAAAGAAAAGAACTTTCAACCCAGAATTTCATATCCAGCCAAACTAAGTTTCATAAGCGAAGGAAAAATAAATTTTTTCAAGAACAAGCAAGTACTCAGACATTTCATTACCACCAGGCCTGCTTTACAAGAGCATCTGAAAGAAGCACTATATACAGAAAAGGAATAATCAGTATCAGCCATTCCAAAAATCTCATCAGTAAGCTGCATCCAGACCCATCTCACATGCAAGGATATACAGAGACTCAAAACAAAGGGATGGAAGAAGATTTGCCAACCAAATGGAGACAAAAAAAAAGAAAAAAAAAAAAGCAGGAGTTGCAATTCTCATCTCTGATAAAATAGACTTTAAGGTAACAGAAACCAAAAGAGATAAGAAGGACATTGTATAATGGTAGAGGGATCAATGTAAAGGGAAGAGCTAACGATCCTAAGTCTATGTGTACCCAATATAGGAGCATCCAGATACACAGGGCAACTTCTTGGTGACGTACAAAGAGACTTGGACTCCCACACAATAATAGTGGGAGACTTTAACATTACATTCTCAATATTGGATAGGTCAATGAGACAGAAGGTTAACAAGAATACCCGGGACTTGAACTCAGACCTGGAACAAGTAAACTTAATAAAGATTTACAGAACTCTCTACTCCAAATCCACAAAATATAAATTTTCTTCAGTAACACATCACATCTATTCTAAAAGTGACCACATGGTTGGAAGTAAATCACTCCCCAGCAATTGCATAGCATTTCATAGTTTTAAATGAAATATTGGTTGGCTGTTTGTTATTTTCCTCCCTTATTCCTTCCTGTCTCCATTTTATAACACAATTATTAGTATAAAAGAGTTTTTCAATACCTATTTTTCGACTGCATTCTAGCCTGGGCAATAGAGCAAGATTCCCGTTCTGTCTCCCTCTTTTTCTTCTTCTTTTTCCCTTTCTTTCAGTCTCTTTTTTTCTTCTTTCTCTCTTACTCTTTTTTCTTTTCTTTTTCTTTCTTTCAAAAAAAAAAAAAAAAGAGTGAAACACCATCTCAAAACAAAACAAAAAACAAAAAAAAAAACCTCATTACATTTGATAAGCTACTAGTAAATAACTATTCATTGATTCATTGACACCAATTCAAAAAAAAAAAAAAAAAAAAACACCTGCTGTTTTTGGCCTCTTTCACTTCTACGTAATGAAACAGACTGTGACCAGCACACTGTGGGCAAATCAAGTCAGTGAGGCAGTGGGAGGACCCTGAATCCCACCATTGGCATTGGGAAGCTTAAGTTGTCTTTTCCTGGAAGGAGCATAAGGCAGGTGTTTCTTGAGTGCGATTGACCTCGAGTGATGTTCAGCGATGTTTATGAATCTCACCTTCATGTTTCCCTCTTAATTTGCCATGCTATCCAGGTTTCTGGAGAAGAGTCTCTCTCTCTGCCATATTGACCTCAGAGATGAATGGCCAAATGGAAAAAAGTCATATCATGAGTCAAGCAATTGCTGTGTCAGACCTTGGCCACGTCTTGTTTATGATGATGGCACTCAAATGGCCTAGGAAAGAACAGTCATAGTTGCTGCCCTCCAGGCAATGACATGAAACTCTAGCACCCCCATCTTTCTCTAAGGAACTTTTCTATGAGGGAAGCTATTATTAACTCAAAGACTGAGGTCACTCAGACAGAGGAATCACTAGGGGTACTGATTCAAACGGTAGGATGGCCGTCCCATTTTGGGTCCTAATAATAGAATTGCAGCCCCATGAGGTAGAATGTTCCCCTCGGTGATCTCCTTGTACTGAGGCTGATGTAGCAGAGAAAGGGCTGGAATGAGGTCAGAAGGATGGCCTCAGCGCAGAGGCTCCCATGAGTGGTGACCAGGAGAGGAGACCTCAATCTAGTAACAAGGGTGCAATGAGTGGAGATGATGAGGTTGCAAAGAAGAGAATCATACTGTGCTCTCAGGTGGAGCCATGAGCCACCCCAGGAGCCCAGATATTCTAGGAGAGGACAACTTGTAGGGTTAGGGTCTGGTGTTTCAGTTCACAGGGCAAGAGCCAAAGACATCATACTGAGCACCACTCGAGGTCAATTGCACTCAAGAAACACCTGCCTTGCACTCCTTCCAGGAAAAGACAACTTAAGCTTCCCAGTGCCATCCATAAATTCTCAGTTTCCGAACTTCCCAGTGGAATGAGCACCCGTGGAAGTCACTGTTACTGCTTTGTTCTTCCCTCAGTTAAATGTTGGCGGTGGGCTATATTTGAAGGGACACAAATCTGCAAATTTTGCTTTCACACCAGAAATGATGAACACAAGGGAAGTAAAATCTCCAATCAGCCAAGATATCCTGTGACGATGGGCCACACTTTCCTGATTTGGTTTCTTCAGTACTTGAGCTCCAGAGTGAGAATCTGCGGGGTCAGTAAGCGTCCCCTCCACCAAGTGACAAAAATGTCAGTGAAAGGGGACCAAGCATATACATCACAGCGTTCTAAACATGTCTCAAGGCAGAGGGACCCTGCCACTTACTGTACTTATTTCTATTCCTGTGGCAAAGTCTCCCTTAACAGACACCAGGGTATGGCAGTTCTAACACATGGAGAAAACTGAACACTTTGGAGCACTGGGTACGTGTTCCATTGGGAAAAATGACTTTTGCTTTTTACAGAAAGCAGCCACCTCTATGCCTGGAGTAAGAGGTGCCCTCAGGGTAGATTGTGAAAACAAGGCTGGAATGGAAGGAAAAACTCACTCCTTTTGAAATAATAAATAGAATACAGAATTAGCTAGCCCTCCTCTACATGCAAACTGTTTTTTTCCTATATTTTAGCCAAAAGGCCCTTCTTGCATTTGATCATTTCTCTGCTTTGTCTGAAGTCCAGGCCCTGCGAACGCCCCCATGAGCAAATCAGAAGAACAGGGAGAGCCAATCTAGCCATAGTGAGTGTGGAGGTTTCTGATTAAGCCAAGTTTCCTCTGCTGCAAATCTGGAATCGCAAACCAGAGAAGTTTAACGTTGGCCTCAGCTTTTAACTGGGGTGAAGCAGATTCTGGAGCTGCAGGCAACCAGGAGGCTGAAGAAGGAGGCCAGCCAGCCCACAAAGAGAGACGGATAGGGCAGGGGGGCAGCAGGAGGCAGATCTGACCAGAAGAGAAACCGGTCAGGGTCAACACCCCAGGGTTTTCCAGTCCCTGCTTCCAGGTCATTCTTTGACCTGGATTCTGAGAGACACCTTGAATTAATTGACCCTGTTTAGTGCTGAAGTGAATTTGAACTGGGCTTCTATTGTTTACCACCAAAAGGGTTTTTGCTAAGACAGAGACCAAGGCCATTCTTTACCTGGGCTGCTCGCTGACACCTGCATCTGCAGCGCTGACCTCATCGCCCTTGCTCTTGGTGCTGGCCACCTCCCCCAGCCTCTTCCACCTTAAGGGGTTGACATTCCTTGTATCTGAGTCACCTCTGAGCCTCTGTGACCTGGGAAGGCCTTCTGGCCTCTCTCTTGCCATGAGATTGCAGGTGGCTCATTGCCATGCAAGGATGGTGGGAATACATAAGACCTCAGAATCCTTGAAATGCCTCTCACCTGGACAGGATTGTTGTACAAATGAACCCAGCACTTAGCTATCCATGGAAGCTGTTCTTTCACTAGCACATGTTTGAGACTCTGTCATCCCTGCCCTTTCTCAGCACTTCAGCCCAACTAAACAAAAGCCTCCTTGTAGGAGGGAAGTCTTGTGACCAGAGAAGTAGGTGGAGGGTTCTGTACCTTCTGGCGGAATCCGGCAATTTACAGGGGTGATGGGGCTAAAAGAGACAGAGACTTGGAATGAGGAGTCCTGAATATCAGAGCTGGCTTTTGTCATTTGCTAGAAGTATGGCCATGGTCCAGCCATTGACTCACTGAGCTTTAGTTTCTAGCTCTGTGAACGAAGGGTAGAAATGATCTCCCCTCTCCCGCGTTGGTGAGAGGATTCAAAGTCACAATTTTTAAAAGTGCTTTGTAAGCCACAAACCCCTACTCAAATAGCGTCACTATTAAGTGATATGGTATAAAAATGTTTTCACACTGCACTCAGATATGCAATATCAATATAACCTCTAATTTTTCTTTCTTTTTTGGAGACAAAGTCCCAGGCTGGAATGCAATGGCGTGATCTTGGCTCACTACAACCTCTGCATCCTGGGTTCAAACAATTCCCCTGCCTCAGACTCCCAAGTAGCTGGGATTACAGGTGCCTTCCACCATGCCCAGCTAATTTTTATATTTTTAGTAGGGATGAGGTTTCACCATGTTGGTCAGGCTGGTCTCGAACTCCTGACCTCGTGATCTGCCCGCCTTGGCCTCCCAAAGCGCTGGGATTACAGGCGTAAGCCACCATAACTTCTTGTTTTTCATAACTGACCTAGTCTTCCCAGGAGCCCCCCACCCTCCGGGAAACAAGATCAACAGTGGCCACAGCATTGACTGCAACTGCTCAGGTGAGACTCTAAATGCCTTATATATTTATTTCTCCTGCACAGCAACCTACAAAGTAGGTGCCAATACCATCTCCAATTTAAAGAGCAGAAAGGAAACTCAAACATGGGAGCAAGGAATGTGTGAGTCTCTCTCTGCTCCTATAGTTTCTTTTTCAGTTTAAGATTGTCTTTTTCACAAAAACAACTGGAGTTCTGCCCCGCTCCATCCTCCTCCTAGATGGCCTCTGGATGGTAGTAGGAGAGCTTCTGTGTCCTTGTGGTTGCAGAGGTGGCCTCTCCTCATGTACCTCTGAGCACCTCTCTGTTCTAGGGGCACTGTAGGGTATGGTCCTCACCGTTTGGCAGACTCCGCAGATCTAGGGCAGAACGTTGGCCCAGCACTCCTAAGGCTGACTCAGCCCCTACTGGCTCTAACTGATGCTGAATGTCTGCCTGTGATTGTCCAAAAGCACTACTGCCCTCCAGCCCCAAAGGTCCTCTGTGAAGCTTCCACTGTGGCAACACCCAGCATTACCTCACCCAACCAGTCCCTACTGGTCATCCCGCTCCTCACACATAGGGACTCCTGGAATTCTTCCAAGCCACGTGAGGGACCTCTGCACAAAAGCAAATCCCATCCATTTTACTCTGAAGTAGTCCCCAGAACTATATATCGAGCCCCTAGTATGTCCCAGGCTCATGATCAGGGAACAAAACAAAGATCCCTGCCCTAGTGAAGCTGACGGTCCAGCAGCTCCATGACAATGAAGGGCGCACACTTCAAGGTGGTCTCCCCACCCCAGAGTCCCAACAAGGAGTGGACCAAAAGCCTCCCTCTTAACCTCTCCTCTCCTGGAGAAGGAATTCTGGGTGTACTGATATTAGACCCACAGTCCTTCCCACATTCGAGAGAGACAGAGGTGTTGACGTTTCACCTTATCATCCTCTTTGGCAAGAACTGCCTCTGCCCTAAATCCAGTCCCTTCCAGACTGTCTGTTCTCTCCACTGCTCTTTGATAGAGGCACAGCAGGGCTTGGTTCCTAACGTGCTCAAAGGAAATATTTGAGATTTAGAAAAATTTCCTCTCTCTACACAAAGCCTGGCTTTCAAGACGATTGTTCTGATAGACAAAGAAAGTCAACTTTGAGACTCAAAGTCAAGTGGGAAAGTGGGGACTCTTTGCTCCAGGGGTCCTGCCCTGTACTTCCCTGGGTACGTTCAGTCTCAGAGCCCAGTGTTGAAAGTTGAATGTTGACAGAGAACAAAAGATGTCAGGGGGAAGTGAAAATGTCAAGGCTACATCAGCAACCTCACCAAATAACCAGGACAGAAACAAATCAAGTATTAGAGTCTCCTATTCCAACGTATGTGCTGAAGGTGGGTCACTTCATACTGTGTTCCCTGCAACTTTCCCTATTGCTTTTTATAACAATGACATCCAGTGAATCAATCTCTTGTTGAATGAACAAATTATCTATCAGAGAACATGCTCCACATTATTCTTATTCATATATATAGTGTTCCAGCAGCTATATTTATATATTATATATATAAATATATACATATAAATATATTTTTACATGTATATATTTATATGCCTCCTGATTCTCCTGCACTTTGCCTCCTTCCTTTGCTAACCTCAATCTCTAGCCCTCTAGGAAGATTCTCAGATGATCCCTATATATACTATAATCACTATATATATTATATATGCTATATATACTATATAGTATGTGTACATATAGTATATGTAGTGTGTATATATGTAATGTATATACATATACTACATACACTATATATAGTATAATACATATAGTGATTATAGTATATATATACACTACATATACTATATATACTACATATGCTATATATGTATATGTATACACTACATACACTATACTATATGTAGTGTATATGTAGGGTATGTGTGTATATATATACTACATATACTCTACACATATACATACACTATATATATATATATATATATACTATATGTAGTGTATATATATAGTATATGTAGTATACTATATAGAGAATATATACAGTATATGTAGTATTCCAGCAGCTATATTTTTATATATTTATAAATATATATATATATATTTAGCTCCTGCTTTATACCAAGCATTAAAGAATATACACACAAACATTTCTTGCCTGAGGAGGAAGAGAAACAAGCACAAATGAAACAATTACTGATCTATGAATTCAGTGAAGAGAGAGAGGAGTGTGGGATGGGATTGTTTGGGAATCTTCCTGGAATGGCTGGAGATTGAGATCAGCAAAGGAAAGAGGCAGAGGGCAGGAGAACCAGGAGGCATGAGCAGGAAGGCAAGATTGAGCCTTCACAGGGCTGGGAGAGAAGCCAGGATGACCAGGATGCAGAGAAGAGAGCAGCGGAAAATGAAGCCAAACAGGAGAAGGGACACCTTAAAGATCAAATTGAGGAGTTTGGATTTGAAATGGGTTTTCTTAGGCTAGGCTAGGCTGTGGTAATAGAGTCCCAAATATTTCCAAACACGGTGCAGGTTAATTTCTTGCTGATGTAACTCAAAGTTCTCTCACTGGTGGGTCACTTTCCTCCTCAGGAATTCAGGGACCCTGGCACCCTCGTTTCCAAAGCTGTCATATTCTAAGCTGCACTGCTGTCAGCTGATAGCTGGTATTTTTTACGTGTTGATCATTTCACTCACTTTCTAGTTCCTGGGACTCAGTTATCTGCTACATCTGAATGCCTGGAAGACCAGGAAGTGTAGGATAGCCATGAGCCCAGGACGAGGAAACAGATCTTTGGTGCCCATGCCCAAAGGAGCTGTAATAGCCATTCTTGACATTCAGTTCATCACTTCATCATTTTGACAGGACTCGGAAAGGTCTGGGGGAGAGAAATACCCACTGCAGATCGACAGCTAAGAGACCAGGCATGGTGTTCGGAGACCCAAAGCTGTCAGATGACAGAACAATGCAGAAGAAAAGAGGACTCAGAAAAGAACCATGGAACTGGGTCAGGGGAGATGGACTTAAGGGAATGAGTAAAATTTCATCATTAATTAACTTAGTTAATTTACTAAACCCAAAGTGACCGCAGGGTCTATGATGTCAGAGCCTGGAGAGGAGTGAGAACTGTGACAGAAATGCTGGTGGTCAACACTAGGCTGGGACAGTCAGTCTGGGGAGAAAGAATCATCAGGAGGCGGACCAAGTGTCTCACAAAAGCAGTAGGAGGGGACTTCAACAAAATGGATCAATGCCAAATGATCTCAACTTTTCCTTCCTTCCTTCCTTCCTTCTTTCCCTCCTTCCTTCCTTCTTTCCTTCCTCTTTCCTTCTTTTTCTTTTCTAGATGGAGTCTCACTCTGTTGCCAAGGCTGGAGTGTAGTGCAGTGTCATGATCTCGGCTCACTGCAGCCTCTGCCTTCTGGGTTCAAGCAATTCTTGTGCCTTAGCCTCTCAAGTAGCTGGAATTACAGACACATATCACCACATACTAATTTTTGTATTTTTAGTAGAGAGAGGGCTTCACCATGTTGCCAGGCTGGTCTTGAACTCCTGACCTCAAGTGATCTGCCCGCCTCAGCCTCTCAAAGTGCTGGGATTACAGGCATAAGCCACTGCACCTGGCCCATCTCAACTTTCTTACAGGAACTGTGATCTCAGCTCCTCGGGACTATGTCTCCCTGTCCTCAGATGATGAATTGAGAGACCACAGGTCCACAGATTTTCAAGGGCTTTACCAGATAAGCTAGTGCTATCCTAACTTTCAGATAGACCCTTGACCATTTTAAACCCAGAGGAATCCATGCTCTGCTTGAAAAAGGTTTCAGAAAAAGAGATGCTCCTCCCACCACTAAGTCTAACACCACTGGCCCAGCTGCAAATTTTAGCCACTTTCCATTAATCCTTTTCAAAAGCAATGGTTCTGTAAACCAGCCATGAGGTTAATGTGTACAGGATCTCCTATACGGCAGGCCCTCAGTGATGAATATTGATGACATCCAATGAATCTAAATGATCCACAGTTGACTCTTGAACTATACCTAATAAATGACCCTATTAGATGGCAGGTCCTGGACCTGTTGTCCTTAACAAAATCCCTACCACCATCCCTATACACACACAGCCTCTCTGAGAGAGGGCATCCTTCTCCCTGGGTTCCATGACTAATGATTGATTCAGCTGCATGCTTAGCTTCAAAGTCATTTGCTCCTAAAAGCACATCCACCCATTCTTTTCTCCCCACGTCAGCCTGCGGGAATGACTCATCTGCTGTTTGCTGTACCCCAACTCTTCCAACCTCCTCAACCTCCAGAGGCTGAGTGGGCTGGAGTGAGGAACAGAAAGGAACTCCCTAGGGGTGATGGAGCCCACAGCCACATCCTGGATGGAGCGCTGCATGATCTGAGGCACAATGGTGGACCTGTGGGGAGGGTCTAGGAGCAGGAGTGGGCTGCGAGAGGAGGGGGAGCTGGAGAGGAGTGAGGTGAGGTGGGGGATGATAGTTTGCTTAAACCCCAAGTACACGGAGACATCATGAACGTCCTTCTGTCCCTCCCGGGGCCTCTCCATGACACCCAGAACTTCCTAGTGGGCTCAGTCCATGATTCATGACATGCAGTCCCATGGTGGCATTCACAAAGTAGTACTAAAACAAAGAAAAAAACCAAAGGGAGAGTGTTGTGGGTTTTTTTTTTGTTTGTTTGTTTGTTTTTTTTTTTTTTTTTGAGATAGAGTCTTGTTCTGTTGCCTAGGCTGGAGTGCAGTGGTGTGATCTCGGCTCACCACAACCTCTGCCTCCTGGGTTCAAACGATTCTCCTGCCTCAGCCTCCTTAGTAGCTGGGATTACAGGCATGTGCCACCATGCCCAGTTAATTTTTAATGTTTTTGTATTTTTAGTAGAGACAGGGTTTCACCATGTTGGCCAGGCTGGTCTTGAACTCCTGACCTCAGGTCATCCGTTCACCTCAACCTCTCAGAGTGCTAGGGCATGAGCCACCATGCCCAGTCCAAAGGGAAAATGTTCTAATGCAACCCTGCGGGATGACTTGGCTGTAGGGAGTTACATAAAGGTGACTTAGGTGTTACTGTGACATGAGGGACCTAAAGGCTGTCAAAGACTGTGACCTCCACCCCACGGAGGATGCTCGTCGCCTGAGGATGAACCTGCACTCCAGATCAAGATATAAAGGAACAGGGTTGCAACTCACCTGGGCAGGGGATTGCCTGGACTCTTTGGAAAACAAAACTTTCACTTTGTCATGGAGCAGCTCAGGGTTTAGCTCAACATACTCAATAATTCAGCACTGTGCCAATACCAGGAACAGTGCCAGAACAGGGACGGCTGGAAGGAAGCGTGAGACCCTCTAGCCACCAGGATCCCTGAGAAGAAGCAAAGTGACTTGCGTAGAACACCAACTGGAAATGCCAGAGCCAGAACAAGAGCACCTATTTCCTGTTTCTCGTTCCCATTCATTGCATCCCACCTTCTCCCAGGAAATTGTTTTGCAACACAGGAAACATGTTTGCTTAGGAAATCTCAAAATTAAGGGCAGGAGAGAGAAAACGTCCAGCCACTGTGCTGTGATTTCTGGGCCAGTGAGGGCTGACCATCGCTGTGAGGAGAGCCCAGTGTTCTTGGTCCTGACCCTTTCTTTTGTCACTGGACACAAGTGGACCTGTTTCCATCTCCCACTCAAATTCATTCATAGCCCTAGAATCAGGCAGCCTCCTCCACCTGCTCATCTCCCAAATGTGAACAACCACTAAGAAATGCAGGAAGAAAAGCTGGCAGATTCATTTCCATAGCCCTTAATCCCTCTGTCCTTCCTGGTATCAATATCACTTCCCCATTCTCCATTGCCTCCCTCCAGTGAGAGGAAATCTGACAAAGCAATGAGTCTACAGTGGAAGAAACTATTAGCGTCAGGTGGACATCATTTGGATCCAACTTACATCACTTACTGGCTGTAGGACCACAAGCAACTTATTTAAGGTCTCTGTCCCAGTGTCTTCATTCACAAATTGAAATGGACCATGCCCACTCCTCAGGGGGTTTGTGACAGTTAAGTGAAATAACTAACACATAAATGGTGCTCAATACATAAGTGTAGCATGTAAGTGGAACTCAGTAAAGACTCATTTCTTTAATTGACAGCTTATTCCAATCTATCATAGTCTTTTTTTTTTTTTTTTTCTGTTGCTCTGTTTTGTTTTTTAAACCACAGGGCCAGAGCTGGGTCAAGGAAGGAGGAGGAGAAGGAATAGCATCCTTTAGCTGCCCTCTGACTCTGCCTTTTCAGGTCTCGCTCCTGGCCTCACTCTACACATCACCCCCAGGCACACCTCCTCCGCAACTCCTTCCTGCTATGCAGTGCAATCCTGCAGGTGAGCCAGCCTGGTCACAATCGCCCTGAGACCCGCACCTTTCTCCTGAAATGGAGTGCTCTGGTCAGCTTTTGTATCCACCTTAGCCCTGCTCCTCATCTCTGGGCTGCTTTACCTGCAAAGCCCAATCAAGAAAGGGATGGGGACACTGAGAAGGAGGGGTCTTTACTGGAATCCTGTTCCCATTTCTACCAGCAGCATCCCTTCGGCGAGTTAGCTTTGGGACCAAAGGGGTCCACTCGGTTTCGCTGAGAAACTGGCAGACCCTGTTTTTCAGAGTCATCTGCAGCCATGTCTCTCATCCCACCAGGTCTCCTTGCAAGGCGGCTTTGACTCCCCCACCAGGAGGTGGGCCCTATGTTCCCTCCCTCTGAACCTGGCTGGGCTTGTGCCTGTCAGAGAAAGGACGTTCTCGTAACCGCCAAGGCCAGGTCATAAAAGGTGCTAGCGCTTCTGCCCAGTTGCCTTCTGTGATCATCATCCTCACTGGCCTGGCTCAGGGAAGTTTAACGTCCAAAGGTTCAAGAAAGGTGGAGGCAGGACAGGGATTAGGACTCAGCCACGCTGTGCCCTGCATGGGGATGCAGGGCTGGTTGTGGCTGATTCCTATCCCCTACAACTCAGCTCTTTTCCCCACTGGCACTTTGATCGATCTCCCAGACACCTGACCTACATCTCTATGGGGTACAATGCTGAACAGGTGACATGAACCCAGAGGTAAAGGGGAAACGGACCATCTCCCTGGGACAAGGCAGCTGATATAGCTACTGTTGGGTGACAGTCACCCTGAAGGAAGGAGGGCTTGGAGCTAGGTCCTCCCACCTCCACCTTCGCCTCCAAGACTCCTTTTGGCCTCAGAGCATAAAGGGTCCTCTGACCCCGGAATCTTACCTTGAGCACCTCTGCCAAGGAAAGGGGAGAGAAGTTGTCTTTCCATTGTAGGCCAACTTTTATGTCTTAGTAGAGTGCTGGTGCATTTTGACCCAGGGAGGCAGACAGAGGCACAAAGGAGACAGACAGACAGACAGACAAAGGGAGGTGGAGACTGCTGAGAGCTCAGAAGATGAGTCTGGCTCAGCAGGGCCTTCAGTTTGCCAGCTCTGTGCTCTGCACCCAGGGTAAAAAGGTGCCCTATCCTCAGGACACTTGAAATCTAGTGGAGATTTGGACACTGACATAAACTAAGTCATGCACTAAGGAAGCTGAGCTTGGCAAAGAAAGCAGAAGTCAAGAGCTAGGCCCCATCAACTCTGAGCTCCAGAGAAGGCTGCAAAGACAAGGCTGAGTTCCGAAGGCTCTGTCCACGGCCTTTCACCCCTCGGCCTTTGCAGCTTTAACACAGCATTTATGTCTTTACGTCCTCGCTATGTGTCAGGCATGTTTCTATGCCCTTGATTTACTTGACTTCATTTAATCAACAAGACTAGGTGGTCGGTACACATACCTGTTTGTTTGTTTGTTTGTTTGTTTTTGAGACAGGGTCACTTGCCCCGGCTAGAGTGCAGTGGTGTGACATAGCTCACTGCCGTCTTGAATTCCTGGGCTCAAGTCATCCTCCCACATCAGCCTCCCAAGCAGCTGGGACTACAGGCATGCACCATCATGGCCAGCTAATTTTGTATTGTCTGTAGAGATGGGATTTTGCTATGTGACCCAGCCTGTTCTCAAACCCCGGGGCTCAAGTGGTCCTCCTGCCTCAGCCTCCCGAAGTTCTAGGGTTAAAGGAATAAGCCACCATGCCCAGCCTGTGGTTGAAACTCTTATTACAGTCATTCTGCAGATGAGAAGACTGAGTCATAAGGAGGCAGGCCTTGCCAAGGTCACTTTGCTGGAGAAACACAGCCAGAATGTGAACTCAGGCTCTTGGGGTTCCTGCTGGTATCTGTCGCCCAGTTGCCCTTCTGAAGAATGTCATGGGAGAGCAAGACTGAGAGGGTCTTGAACTCATCCGCACCTGTCTCCCACACTGACCTGCTCCTTTGATCCCATAGGTGCTTAGGAAAGACAGATGCTCAGGTCCCTCCTTAGAGAGTCAGATTCAGGAGGTCTGATGTGAAGCCCAGAAAGCTGGAATTTTACTGATGGCCCAGATAATTTTTACGGTCAGATACCGACCTAATTCCACCTGGTTTCCCACTAAATTTTATAAGTGAGGAAAGCAGTGCAGAAGAGTTACAGGAAGGTCCCGTGTTACACGCCCAGGTCATGGCCCAGGGCCAAGCCAGCCCCAGAGTGGGACCCTGGTTCTCTTGGCCTTCTCCGATACCTGTCACCCTGCCTGCTCCTCCAGGGAACCCTCTCTCAGGGGAAGCTTGAGCAAAGGTTGATCTTCCCGGAACAGGGGACTACAGAGTTCAGAGGTTTTGGCAGCAGTCACATGTATCCTGTGATCTGAGAGATTCTAAGGGACGCTTCTCCACTGCCAGCTCCTCCACAGGTCTGAAATTCCCATCATTAGATTCGCCCCTTTGGGCATCCTAGAAAAAGCCACCAAAATGCAAATGGCTTACTAGAAACATTAGGATGCTGATAGTTGTTAGAATTTTGGTTCATCCACAGATCCAAACTTTGGAGTGTTGAGACAAAAGATAGCTGTGCTTTGATGGAGAAGATAGATAAGAAGAAAAAGTGTGAAATCTGAGAGTCACAACAGAGGCAGAAGCAGACGGAAACTAGGTTTCTGGAGTAGGGGAGGAGGGGGACCAACTTTGTTTCTCACAGTTTTACCTTGTCCTAGTTGGAATCGTCTCTCCTCATCCCAGCTGCAAAGCTGGAGAGGATTTATAGTCAAAGCATCTAACCAGCAGTCCCTCTTACTGACACTGATCAGAGAGGGAAGCAGAACTGATGGAAAACAGAGCGTGGCATCAGAAGGACAGCTTAGGAGCTTATTAGCAGCAAAGTGCTGTTCCCTGGGGAGTTATCTCATGTTCCAGAAATACATCCCCTTGGATGGAGATAGTACTAGGCCATCTAATGTAAAATTTTCTACTGGAGTGGTTAACACTGCAGATTTCCTTGAAAAACACCACTACTGGCCTGGCACAGGGAAGTTCAATGTCCAAAGATCCAAGAAAGGTGGAGACAGGACGGTCTCACTGAGAGAGGCTGGCTTCAATTTTCATATATACATATAGGTATGTGTGTCTCTGTGTGTGTGTGTGTGTGTGTGTGTGTGTGTGTGTGTGTGTATATAAAATGTATAAAATATATATTTTATATATATTATATATATACACACGGACACACACATACATATGTGTGTATATGAAAAAATATATAAAAACCTATATATATATATATATTTTTTTTTTTTTTTTTTTTTAGAATTAGGGTCTTGCCTGTCACCTAGGCTGAAGTGCAGTGGTGCAATTATAGCATGGTGCAGCCTCAAACTTTTGGGCTCAAGCTACCCTCCTGCCTTAGTCTCCCGAGTAGCCAGGACTATAGCCTGGCTAATTATTGTATTTTTTTGTAGACATGGGGTCTAACTCTGTTACCCTGGCTGACCTCAGACTCCTGGCCTCAAGCAATCATCCCACTTCAGCTTCCCAAAGTGTTGGAATTACAGGCGTGAGCCACTGCACCAGGCTGATGTACTTTTCTGGTGCAAAACTTGGGGGCAATTTCAAACCACCACACCTGCCTCCCACATGGGTAATAACGCCCATCACTATGACATCCCCACTGCAGGCCTCTGTTTATTTCTTCTGTTTTGTAGAAAGGGCCTTCTCACCCACAGTCACCAGACACTAATTTTCTAAACTCACAGCCTCCTGCCTTCTGGAAGGAGTGACAAACACCCAGCCGGGAGACAATAATTTTTTTATTAGCCATCACTAGAGTGTCCAGTTCCAAAAAAGGCATCACGCTACATCTCAAGAAGATATTTCTCCCTCCATGGTCAATCAGCCAAGCTATTCAAAGGATGGTAGATTGCATCATCCCCAAACACGCTCCAGTGATTTGGAATAACCCACCTTCCCCACCCCCTTTGCTAGAATCGTAAGATGTCAAAGATGGAGAAGACTAGAGAGGTGATGTTGCCCAGAGGACACAAAGCTAAGATGCTCATAGGGAGCAGACAGCTAAAGTAATGAGGGACTCAAGCCAGCTGGGGATTACTGTGACTCAGAGAGTTCGCACCCCATCCTACGGGTAACATTCAAAAAGTCCAAGACACCAGTGTGTCTTTCTCCAAATCCCAGGCCTCTTTCCTTAAGCCAGGTATATTAATTTCCTAGAACTGCTAAAATAAGTCAGCACAAATTTGATGGCTTAAAGCAATAGCAATTTATTTTCTTTCAGTTCCGGAGGTCAGAAGTCCAAAAATCAAGGTGTCAGCAGGGCTGTGCTTCCTCTGAAGGCTCTGAGGGACAATGCGGCCTCGCCTCTTACTGCCACGGGTGGCTGCAGGCACTCCCTTTATGTCTGTATGTTTATGGGGGTGTCACTCCAGTTCCTGCCTCATTCTTCCCATCACCTTCTCCTCTGCATCTCTCCTTCTCTTTCATCTCTTATAAGTTTGGTTGTCATTGATTTAGGACCCACCCAGATAATCCAAGATGATTTCATATGGATATCCTTAATTCTTTGGAGATGGGGGTCTCTTGCTATGTTACCTTGGCCGGTCTCAAACCCCTGGCCTCAAGAAATCTTCCCCCTTCAGCTTCTGCAGTAGCTGGGATTACAGGTGTGCTACAATAATCAAGTCACGTTCGCAGATTCTGGGGGTTAGGATATCTGTGGAGGGGGGTGGGCCACCATTCCACCCAATACCCCAGAGAACGAATGAGCCATGCCAGGACCTGCAGGTGAACCTCAGCAACGCAACTTCCCTTTGTCTGATTTCTGAGAGCCGTTTGCATCCACGTTTGTTCCTCACTGTTGTTAGCAGAGGCAGTCCTTACAGCTTCTGCACGACACCAGTGGCGACTGTGTGCTGATCAAGAATCCAGGCTACCTTGAGCTGCAGCTGTTGTGACTAGTATTTTTTTTATTCTGGGATCTGTCATCACCTTTTTTTCTTGTGGAGGACTTTTTTCTACTTTTTAGTTCACTCCACTTGTCCTCCTGTGTTTTCAGGGCCATCTCCTCTTCATTCTAGAAGTTTCCCTAATCCAACTTTTTTTTTTTTTTTTTTTTTTTTTTTCTTGAGATGGGGTCTTGCTCTGTCACCTAGGCTGGAATGCAGTAGTATGATCTTGGCTCACTGTAACCTCCACCTCCCGGGCTCAAGCGATCCTCCCATCTCATCCTCCCAAGTAGCTGGGACTGCAGGGACACACCACCACGCCTGGCCAATTTTTGTGTTCTTTGTAGAGTCGGGGTTTCACCATGTTGTCCAGGCTGGTCTTGAACTCCTAGGCTCAAGTCATCCTTCCGCCTCGGCCTTTCAAAGTGCTGAGATTACAGGTGTGAGCCACTGCACTCAGCCCCTGGCCCAGCCCCTAATTTCTCTCTTGCAGTTCCTTAGCATTTGCCTCCCTTGAGTTTCCCTGACTCAGTGGTTCTTAAACTTCAGTGTCCATCAGACTCGCTGGAGGACTTATTGAAGTACAGCTTGTTGCGCTCCACCACCCGAGTTTGATTCAGTAGGGTTGGGAGTGGAGAGAAGAGTTGACGTCTCCACACTGGGTGCTGTTGCCTCCGCTAGTCCAGAAACCACAATGAGAACCTCTGCTCTTGCTTAGCCTTTTCTCCTGCTCCTCTAGTGGTGTTCATTTCTGACTGGGACCCCATTACCACATTCACCCCCCATGTGCCCTGTGGTCGCTTACTCAATCCCATCTGCTGGCATCATCTCCAAACAGCTGGGGCCACAACTGATTTAGTTTCTCACCTACACCTGTAGACTCCCACATAACCATTTCAGACCTCTGAGGCCCATCCAAAAACCTTTCCTCCAGTTCTCCACCTTCTCCCACATAACCATTTCAGACCTCTGAGGCCCATCCAAAAACCTTTCCTCCAGTTCTCCACCTTCTCCCACATAACCATTTCAGACCTCTGAGGCCCATCCAAAAACCTTTCCTCCAGTTCTCCACCTTCTTTCTTTATTAAGTCAAAGCTGTGGAAACCCAAGGAACTTCCAACTTACTTGGAAAGCCCTCAGAAAACAGGAAAATCTGGTCCCAAGCAGGGGAAATGGCAGCCGTGCTGACAAGCTTGACTTTAGATACTCTCAATGGACTAGTAAAGCGGGTAGTCTGGGGCTGGCTCCAGCCTCAGAGACGATTGCAGAGAAAACATCCACCCTCATCTCCACCTACCCACCCGCCCACGCTTCTTTGTCCTCACCAGACCCATGTGCCCCAGAGTACAACCACTTTTCTCTAGGGTGAGCCCTCAGATGCCAGCAGACCATCTTCCCAGGACATTGAGTAACTCTTGGTGAAGCATTTCCAGCATTCACGCACCCCCTAGCAGCCTGCAAGACATTTTCTCTAAGGAATTTCAACACACATAACTAGCGCTTTGTTCTGATGTGAATGAGGGTTTTTGTCTGGGTGCCAGTGTTTCACCATACAGGAGATTAGCAAACATGAGCTGAAGCCTCTTAGCAGACACATTGCAGCCTTAATGACCTTTCTTTATACTATGCACAAATGTCAAACCACTCCAGAAAAAAGAATGAGAGGGGATGTCAGTCTCATTTGAAGATCTAATTAATCTGGACAATCTGCTGTTACAAACCCTTTGAATGTCAAGTATCTGCTGTCAGTTTTGCTAAAGATGGTCTGAGTGAAGCATGGCCAGGTACTGTCGTCAGAGTCCTGCTAACAGTGTGTCAACACTCAAGAGCTTCTCATACTTTCTCCTTACACCCTCATAAATTGAATTTTTAAAAAATAAAATAAAATAGGAGGTTGAGTGCTAATGGAGATAGTTGACATGCAGCTCTCATGTCCCAAGTGAATGGTGGACTTCTCCACAAATGGCCCAGGGACCTAAGTGGAAGGGAAGGTCTAACTTGGTGCTGGAATTGGATACAAGGGATGGCTGGGGTTGGGTTGGCAGGTCTCTTGCTAAAGCATGATGATTCCTTATCTCAGTTCCTTGCTCTGTGGTCTTAGAAAGTTTTAGTAAGAGGCCTGTATTAGTTTTCTAGGGCTAACATAACAAAGAACCACAGACAGGGTGGCTTAGACCAAAAAAATTATTTCTTCACAGTCTGGAAGCTAGAAGTCTGAAATGAAGGTGCAGGCAGGGTTGGTTTTTTCTGAGGCCTCTCTCCTTGGCTTGCAGATGGCCACCTTTTTCTCCCAGTGCCTTCACATGGCCTGCCCTCTGGGTCTGGGTCTGGGTCTGGGTCTAAATTTTCTCTTCTTGTAAGGATGTCATATCGGATTAAGTTCTACCCATATGACCTCATTTAACCTTAGTTACCTTCTTAAAGAGCCTATCTCCAAATGCAATTATATTCTGAGGTACTGGGGGCTAGGACTTCAACATATGAGTTAGGGGAAGAGACACAGTTCTGCCTGTCCCACTATGATCATTCATTTAAACTAATACTACACATGCAAAGGGTTTCACTATTTCTAAGATGCATGTTATTCCCCATTCTAACATCTGTGAAGTCAGGCTCCATCTAACAATCTATGATGTTCTGAGTTTAATTGGCAGGGATTCTTCTTCATCAGTGGTATGTAAAGTAGTGATGCACCTTACAAGGGGTGGCATGTTGGATTTAATAAATTATGGTAGTTCTTGCAATATCCTACCTAATTAGGCACTATTTTTATCCTTATTTTCATGTTACAAAACTGAGGTACTCAGGTTAAGCACCTTGCCCATGGACATCATCTAGTAAGCAACAGAGCTGGGTTTCAGGCCCACCCAGTTTACCTCTATGCTGAATTATCTTCTCAGTGTTGAACTGAAGCTAAATGAATTAGCATCTATGAGGCACTTAGAACAATGCCTGGAACAGTGTATGTGCAACAAATGTCAGCAATTATTTTTCCTTCTTTGGGGAAATCTAAATGGCATGGCTTTACCTTATCATCACAGTGCACTGAGCGTGTGCTCCTGAGAGCAAGGCCCCCTCCACGGTCATATGTTACCCTGATGCCTTCTTTCCTTGTAAGCAAAAATATTTGGTGTAACAAAATATAATGGAAGTTTATGTATTTGTTCCTTCCACCTGAATGTGTGTTTTCCAATTACTTTCCATATACAAGCTTTGATGAGCTTTGAAGGCTTAAAGACAATGAATAAGGAAGGTCCCTGTTTTTGAGGAACTAAGTATCAAGCAGGGGAAGAAGGCAGTAGCAAGTGGGTACATGCCAAGGCGATGACAATTGCCACGTAGGTGGTAAATGGGAGGCATTATAGGAGTGGAGAGGAAGGATGTTGCTTCTAGCTGGACTAGGTGGATGGTGTCTAAGAGGTGGAAGCATTCTTTCAAAAGGTTAAGAATGGGTCAGGAAGGTAGTTGGTGCTAACCATTAACAGGGACAAAGGCCCAGAAGTGACCAGGTCCTATGGGAAGAGCTTGCTCAGTTTGACAAAGGCAATGTGCAGGGGAGTCATGGAAGAGGCATCCAGTAAGGCAGTGACACTGAGTGGATGTTTGTATCCCCAAAAGTTCCTAAGTGGAAGCCCTCACATAATGGTATTGGCCGGTGAGAACTTTGGGAGGTGAGTAGGTTTAGCTCTCAGGTCATGAGATAGGTCCCCATGGTGGGATGAGTGTCCTCATGAGACTAGAGCTCTCTCTGCCATATGAGAGTGAGAAGCCAGCCATCTGCAAGCCAGGAAGAGAGCCCTTACTGGGAACCAAATCTGCCAGCACCTTGATTTTTGCCTTCCAGCCTCCAGAACTGTGAGATGTAAATGTCTGTTACCTAAGCCACCAGTCTACGACTTTTTTTTAATGGTAGCCTGAGCTGACTCAGACAGGCAGTTTAAGGTCAGTTGTTGACCTTAATTTAATTTAATTTCTGCAGCATTCAACAGCCTTGAATGCTACAGAAATTAAACTAAGGAGAGAGCAAATTAAATTCTGGAAGTTTGAAAGTTTTGGAGGCAGGAACGATAACTTCTTCTAAATTATGAATGGTGAAATTCAGTCAGAGACAGTGTGGGTAGAACAGCTTGTAGAGAGGGGAGACTACAGGCCAGGAGGCCAAGGAGGAGCTCATTGCAGTGATCTAGGATAGGCAACCAATTTTTTCTGGTTTTAGCATGGGAAGCTCAGTGCCTTTCTAGTTTTGGCATGGAAAGTCCTGCTTCTCTCTGTCCTAGGCAACCAGGATGGTCAGAGTCCCCATCCAGAGGAGGGAAGGATGCCCTAAACCCAGCTTCAGGAAATGGAGAGGGAGGAACTCCATACAAGTAAGAGAAACTGGGAAGGAAAAGCCCATTCCCATGAGAGCTGGTTAGATGGAGGCAGGGCTAAAGGACAAGGGGAGTTAAGAATATATCAGAGGTTTGGGGCCTGGCTGTTCAGGAAAAGGGGAATGTCAGGGAAGGAACCTGGGTGTGGGGAACAAGATGAAGAATCTCATTTTTGACTCCATGAGTTGAGGTGGTCTAGGGCCAACCAGTTGGGCTGTGAGTGTAAGGATGTGAGGATAGTCAGAGCTTCTGAGGACAGACTCCAGAGCTATCCCCCGGAATGAATGGATGAAGGGCAGCCTGGCCCAGGGATGACAGAAGAGTCCACTCCTCAAAGGAAAGATGGTCCATGGCCTAGACAACAGTACTTTTTACCACAGGAAAGAGTCACTAGGGGACTAGGTATAAATTCAGATCCCTAGGTCATACTCCATTCCAAATCAGAATTGAAGGCTCAGGACTCTACACTTCTAAAAAAAAAAAATAGAGACAAGGTCTCACTGTGTCACCTGGGCTAGAGTGTAGTGGCACAATCATAGCTCTCTGCAGCCTTGGACTCCTAGGCTCAAGTGATCCTCCCATCTCAGCCTCTCAAGTCACTGAGATTACAGGCACGAACCACTGCATCCAGCACAGGACTGCACATTTTAACACATTCTCCAAGTGATTCTTTTGATAGTCCAAAGACTCCAATTTGAGAAACGATGGTTCGTGGGCATGGAGTTCAGAGAATAGACAGTGTCTGTACCAACTCACCATAAGTGGGTGTCCTCTCCCACTTTTCCAATTCCTTTGGTGGATATGTTGCATGCATCTTGGCTGCTGTGCTGATTGTAAGCTCTGGCTGGTGGTGCCACCTCCTTTTCCCCTTGGCTACCCTGTTCCCGCAGGCCTCCTAGGTCTGAGTGTGCCCAACACCCTACTTCCTGACCCTGATGTTCCTGTCCCTGGTGTCCCTACTTCCTCTCCCTACTTCCTGTCCCTGGTGTCCCTGGCCAGGAATAGCAGTTTGTTTCCATAAACAACTCTCCTCCCCTCTTCCATCCAACCCCCAATTTTCCAAAATCCTTTCCCTTGCCCTCCAAAAACTGCTTCTTGTGTGTTCCGGATTTTATCCAGAGCATCACTGTAACCTCAGCTCAAGAATTCTGTGGGTTCATCTAGCTGGTCATCTGTTTGAGTGAATCACTTCCATCAGTCACCACCGCCAAACAGAAAGAGATGGCTGAGAAACAGCCACAGTCAAACGAAGGTAAATCATTTCTCTGTAGTTCTCCAGGGCGCCTGTGCTCAGACCACCAGAACGGGTTCAGTTACCAGCTCAGAGCTGCATCCTGGAACAGATCATAAACAACCTGTGTGGAGGAAAGAGCAAACTGGCTCCACTCTGTCACCTCTTCACCAGCCCAAGAGATTCAGCCAAAGCTATAGGGCACTTCTCAGACACTCTTACAGTATTCATGCATTCTACACCAGAAAAGGGCAGAGAAGGATATCAGAGCCATTGCTGCTTGCCCCAGGCTACTGACAGAGCAACAAACCCACAGTACAATGCTCAGCATCCTACTCAGAATACACTAATAATCTCATAAATGCCTGGGAGTATTACAAGGCCCAAGAACAACAGAGTGTTTGTTACTTCCAGTGAACACAAACTAAGAAAGCTAAGCTCTGCCCTTTTCACTGAACTTGAGATTGAATTTATTCAACTTCACTTAATCACAGAAACTTCCCTATTAACAAACATCAACATTCATGCTCTTATGTACAAAGCATCATACGTAGTGACTTCATGTCGCTGTGTGCTACCAACAGATGACATAGGTGACCATATTCGGTTATTTCACTTTCTGCCATCGGCTCCAGCCACTGTGACTTAATTTTCTTATTTTGTTCATTTAGCAAAGCTATATTGAGCACATACTGCATGCCAGGCATTTGGGATATATCAATAAGCCATACAAAAGAATCCCTGCCCTGGGGGAGTCATGATCTATCTAGGCAGGGGTGAGGGTAAGAGTGAGGAGACAAATGATGAACAACTGACATAATAAATAACTAAATTATAAAGTATGTCAAAATGAGGTAACGGCTGTGGATATAAAATAGCACAAGTAAGGAGGATGGAGTAAGCAGGGCATGCAACTCTAAATAATGGTGTCAAGTAGGCCTCATGGGAAGGCAACATGTGAGTAAAGACTTAAGTTTTCTGGCCTGAGCAAGTGGAAAGATAGGGTTGCTGCCAGCTGAAATCAAGGAGCCTGAAGCAAAGCTGGCTTGGAGAAAGAGGTCAAGAGCTCCAGTATGGGACATGTTCAACCAAGTTCCAAGTAAAGATGTCACGAAAGGAACTGGGTTTTTTTTAGTCTGGGGTCTTGGAGCAAGGACTAGGATATACTTTGAAATTCGGGAGCCTTCGGCATATAAATGGAGTTTAAAGCTTTGGTACTTACTGAGATTGCCAAGGAAGGGAGTGTGAAAAGAAAAGAAAGGAGGAACAGGAAGGAGAAGCCAGCAGAGGACCGAGATGGAGCAGGAGCAGAAGCCACGTAGGAGGAAAGGCAAGGGCGCGAGTCCTTGGAAACCAACCTAGGAGCTTGTTTCCTGGAGGAGGAAGTGACCAACTCACTGAATGCTGTTGATAAGTCAATTAGAGGAGAAGGAGCACTGGCCACAATCAGAGTCAATAATGTGGCCTCACCAGCAGCCCCTGGTGATGAGAGAGGGGCGTGAAAGCCTGTTTAGAGAGAATGAAAGAGGAACAGGAAAAACTGAACACAGTAAAGTTCAAACAATTCTTTCAAGGAATTCTCTTAGCAAAACACAGGGCAATAGCTGGTGAGGGAAGTGGGGTTAAAATAAGACTTTTGTTTGCTTTTTTTAAAAGGGAGAAATGATGCAAAAGGGAGAGGTGAACAGTTGTAAAATAATAGCTTTGGAAAAGCAAAAGGGGGAAAAGATCCAGTTGAAAAACTAAGAGATTAACTTAAGATGGGGGCCACAAAGAGTCCTTCTGCAGCAGGTGGGAAGGCAGGGGCGTGGGCGCAGATGGGGGTGGGAGGCGATGGGGCCGTGCCATCTGCAGTCGTTGTCTCTCAACTGCTTATGTTTTCTCAGGAAGGAAGAAGCAAGTCATCGGCTAAGACTGAGGCCAGATAGTGAGGGTTTGAGGAGGGAAGAGAAATTGTGAGCTAATTGTTTGGGATTGTGGGAGAGGAATGGGGAACAAGCTATGTTCTGTTTTTCTGACAGGATTAAAACCTAACTGAGGATTGTAGCTTTGACTTCAAGGTGAGCCCAGTGAGTGAGGCAGAGGGCTTTCCTCCAGTCATATTCAGCTGCTCAGCGGCACATGCCTAATCAGGGCTGTGGTTCTGGCCAAAGGAGCTAAGGATTTTTGCAAAGGAGTGATCAAAGCAATTTGCCATGGGGTGTAAGGTGGGTAAGGAGGGGAAAGGACCAATGGGATGTGGAATAATGATCAAATGGTAGGATAGAGAGAATGGGAGCTTCCAATGGGGTTGTAAATTCTTGGAGTCAGACTCTTGGAGAGACCAAGCTGGACAGAGAGGAGGTGGTGGCCTGAGATTTGGATGTACAATTCTGAAATATAGGAGAGTTACAGTTGTTGAGGACTGATCTGTAATAGGATGTGGGAGGGAGGGAGGGAGAGAGGAAGGGAGGAAGGGAGGAAGGGAGGGAGGGAGGGAGGGAGTATAGTGGAAGACAAAGTATCAGAGAGTCCTGGGTGTTGAAAAGATCATCTATGGGAATTCCAAAATCATCAAACATTAAAAGAATTGGAAAAGTGGAGAGACCAAAAGCAAACCAGGAGCTAAAATCTCCAAAAAAAAAAAAAAAAAGAGAGAGCAACCCGTTCATCCATGGCAGCAACAGTGAAGGGTATTGACAGTGTGACATCATCTGGTGTGGGATTCAAAGCTGGTGCTGTTTGCAGGGAAGAGTGCAGAAAGGATTTAGGAGGCAGTGAGGTTCAGGGAAATCAGTTAGCTCTCCTCCAGGCAGGCACGGGAGTACCAAGGCTACAGGAGAAAATCAGCCTTACCCTAACGGGCTGCCAGGAAAGCACTGTCCTGGGGAGAGATTTGGAGGGAAGAGAAGAGATTAAGGATGTATGGGATTTTGTTCATAATGGAACAGGAATTACAGAGGCATAGAAGAAGGGGTTCAGGAGATAGGAGGGGAAAGAGGACAGAATCATGGGGATGCAGAACCGTAGAGGGATTAGAAGGTGGGAGAGGAGGGTGACCTGCCAGGCTGGCACTCCCATGATAACTGAAATACACAGAGGGCATAATGAGATTAGTCCTATTGAGCTCAAAACAAATATTGGTGTTGACACTGTAAGTATGGAAAAGTAGAGAGAAGTGGGTACCTCAGGCCTCCTCCTGAGCCCCCAAAATGGAGGGATAGATGGCCAAGGGAGGCAAGGTCATAATCCCTGAGCTCAGGGACTATTCTTCATGCCTGTACATGACTTGGAGATCCAACTATCCTTCTTGAATCTTGCATATAAAGCTACAGCTATAGACATTTAGAAAAGTCCAGAGTGCCCTCTGCCTCACCAAGACCCTACTTGAACTCTGTCAATGAAGGGTAGAAGGTCTGTTGGGTTTTTTTTTTAGGTATTTTGTAAATATTGTTAACTTCCTCATATCTGACATAATAAAAAATATGAGAATATCCTATTAACAAGAGAAAGAACTCTTATGGAAACAAACATAGAAATTAAGGAGAAAATCGAGACTGGTGAGAAAAGGCCAAGAAGGGCTTGTTTGGAGAAACTCTGAACTTGCAAACAGCTTAATTTGAGAAGAACCTTAAGGACCTGACTTGTTTACAAGTAAAGGAGCTTCATAAATTCATAGTCAATATTCAGAACTCGATGTGTCCCAGTAATAACACATTGCTATATTGCAGATAACTGATCTATAATTCACATCATTGTTACTCTTTTGAATCATTTTTTGATGTTAATATAATCAGAAGAAGAGAAGAAAGACTGTTAGGAAGATAAAGTTCTGACCTCAAAGTATTTATTGTCAGACTCACAGAATGATGGATGTAAAAACACGGTCAAGGGAAATCATCCAGGCCCAGTGGCCCTTTCCTTCCATCTCAGAGGAGATCCTATCACTCACTCAATACTTGGAAGATTTCGCTTTATACTTGCCTTGAAATTTCCTTTTTCATGTATCTACTTCTCTTTTTTTTTTTTAATGGAGCATCTCCAGGCTGGAGTGCAGTGGCGCAATCTCAGCTCACTGCAACCTCCACCTCCTGGCTTCAAGTGTTTCTCTTGCTTCAGCCTTCTGAGTAGCTGAGATTACAGAAATTTTTTGTATTATGCCATCATGCCCAGCTATTTTTTGTATTTTTAATAGAGATGAGTTTTCACCGTGTTGGCCAGGATAGTCTTGATCTCTTAATCTTGTGACCCACCTGCCTTGGTCTCCGAAAGTGCTGGGATTACAGGTGTGAACCATGGCACCTGGCCTCATGTATCTACTTCTTTACTTTGAACCTGTTCACAAGCTTCTGGAGGGGAGAAGCTTCGTGTACTCATGATGCACACACACTTGATGGCCAATTACATTGATCTGATCCCAATCCACAAACTCCAAGGGACTGTCTGAGAGTTCCTACAGTACTGCTTTACCTAACTTTATTTTACCTGTAGGGCTACCTACAGAGGCCCTTTCTCTTGCCACTCTGCATTGGTATTGACATAGATGGCATTTTTGCCAGTTTGACTCCAGGGTCCCTGCACAGCATTTGGAGCTTAGGTCTTCTGGCCATTTCAAAGGAGATCCTTAGTGGACATGAGTAGCCTGAAATACCAGCAGGAGGAAGGTAGGTGAGAGCCCTGGGCAAGCCTCTGAAAGTCTAGAAAGTGTGTACCTCCTGATGGAGCTTGGGAGGTACACGCCCTAACAGGACTCTCCTTTGCCCTTGACGTAGTGTCTCTTACCTGGTAAGGAGATGTTCAGACCTCTGCCACCAGGCTTAGAATGTCTAGGCAAGTATCACGGAGGCAGTGACATTTAAGAGATGAACAGGACTTTCTTAAGCAAACAATGAGGGGGGCTCTCATTCAAACAAGTGAATAACAGAACACAAAGGATCCGTGCACAGGACAGAGTACAGGGGATAAGCACAAGGGACAGAGAATAATTCTGAGGTGGACGAAGGGTCCCTGGCAAGCACAGAAGGAAGGATGGATGTCCCTTCTTCTTTGACTTCTGAAGTCTCCCTCACCCTTCACACCCTGCCTGAAGAGAACTCCTGCACATAAGGCATGCCTTTCTCATCTCTCTACTCCCAGTCTCAGGCATTCCCGCTGGTGCACAGATCACATACTGCCTTCATTGTACCAATGCAGCATCACTCGCAATTTTAGTTCTCCTTTTTTAGATAGCAGGGATTACATCTCCTGGGTGCAGTGTGTAGCCCTCTGTAAGCTCTGCTCCAGGGGTTCTACTTTTTAGAGTGATAAACGTGTGTGTGTGTGTGTTTGTGTGTCCTACTATAGACTGCAAACTCCTCGAGCACAGATACTTTATCCTTTGTATTGAATGACAGCCTTCTCTCATTGTTTGCTTAAGTCTCTCTCTCTCTCTCTCTCTCTTTTTTTTTTTTTTTTTTTTTTAAGACCGAGTCTCGTTCTGTCACCCAGGCTGGAGTGCGGTGGTGTGGTCTTTGCTCACCAAAACCTCCGCCTCCTTGGTTCAAGCAATTCTCCTGCCTCAGCAGCATCCCAAGTAACTGGGATCACAGGCTCACAACACTGTGCCTGGCTAATTTTTGCATTTTTAGTAGAGATGGGGTTTCACCATGTTAGCCAGGCTGGTCTTGAACTTCTGACCTTAGATGATCTGCCTGCCTTGGCCTCCCAAAGTGCTGCGATTACAGGCGTGAGCCACTATGCCTGGCCCCTATTTATCTCTTTGACAGGAAAATCCCTGGCTGGAAGCACCCTGCCCCCGGGAAGTTCCCAACCCCCCATGCTGAAAAGACCTGTATGCTTCCCGCGTGCGCCCAAACTCAAACAAAGCCCTGGCTCGGCTCCAAACTGCCACGTCAACTCCCCGCCCATACCAATAGCTAAACCAATCCCCAACCTCAACGTCAGCTCTCCCTTCCCTTTCCCCCGCCCAGTTCCCACAACTCTATAAAAGCCCTGAGCAGGCTCACCTGGGCGCGGTTGCTGGCTCTCCT
>PVKV010014206.1:0-18222 GCA_004027835.1 Alouatta palliata | reverse complement strand
TGAGGGTTCAAGCAGGCCAGACACTCTTAAATGTCACTGCCTCTGTAATACCTGCCCACATACTCGTGTCCCTCAGCCCTCTGGTTCACATATCTCATAAATAAACTGATTATACATTAACAGCGTCCTAATTTCATCAGTTACAAATCTATTATTGTTTTTAACTGAAAGGCTGAAACGTTGATATTATTCATCTTTACATCTCTAGCTCTATGCCTAGTGTCTAGAATATATTAGGGCTAAAAAAAAAAAAAAATCCTTGTTGACCCGAACTGAAGAGATTTCATGGGCAGAAGCCCAAGTAAATAAGATAAGAATTACATCATATGACTTTGGGATGGTGAAAGATCTTTCCTTCCCCCGAACAAGTTTCTTCTTAACCTCTGATCAGGGCAGGAAATTGTACCAGGAGGCCTTCGCCTCTATAATCTTGGGCTTTAATTACATTGCAGAGTGGCTGTCCTAGGAGAAGTTTCCATTTACAGCCTCCCTGTCCCTGGAGGGTCATGACACCGAGCTTCCCGAGGTTGTGGGGTAACACACACTGGGCCCACTACACATCTTTTCATGGTATCGGTGCCAATATCATGGTTCCCTGTAAGCAGCCCTGACCACAGTCAGGAAGGGGAACAAGAGCATAGACAGCTCAACCCAGAAAAATCTTTGGAGGTAGGAAATGGGCTACAAAGAAGGTAAGAGAGAGGAGAATCCTTAGTTGGAAAAAATGGATTTACAACTCATTTTACACCATCATCACTACCACCCTTTTACCCACTCTGTTGTTTAAGTTCATTGCCCTACAACTTAAAAAATTAAAGGACTTCTCACCCTACAGTGCATTTAACATACGTTTAGAGGAGCAACGGAAGGCTCTCCAGTGCCAACTCTCCTTATGCAATTTAGAGATAAGAATCAGAAACTGGTCTCACTCTTGACAGAGTAATGGCGATTGCTTTGGGCAGGACTAGAGTAGGCTGACACACCAGTGCCAAAATGAAGCCAACCTAGAAAGAGGATCCGAGGAAAATGAAATTCCATGCTGTTCATGTAGAGGCAAGTGCCGTGGGGGCTCCATGGGGCTGATGCACCATTCAAATGGTAACGACAGAAACCATTCAAAAGGCAGTAACTTCTCCTCAGTTCTAGACTACTGTTTCTTTTTAAACCAAACCTCCCTCATCTTGCTTTCCCCACCTACACACTTTCTACCACCTCAGTAAAAACTGTAACTTTGCTTCCCTCTCAACATTTTATTTTCTTGTTAGAGATCATGAGCTGATAACCTGACCATAGGTAAAGGTGCTGGGATTCTCCTTGATATCTTTGTCTGCTCTAAGAATTGAGCACTGCAAATAAAACATAGGAATATGTGCTTTTCCATATTTTATGTGTTTTCCAGTAAAAGTCTATTTTTTTAATTATTATTTTAAAAAATTGTTTTAGGGACAGAATCTCTCTATTGTCCAGGCTGGAATGCAGTAATCTGATTATAGCTGACTGCAGCCTTCAACTCCTGGGCTCAAGTGAGCCTCCTGTCTCAGCCTCCCAAGTAGCTGGGACTACAGGCATGCACCACCATTACCGGCTAATTTTGTAATTTTTTGTAGGGACGAGGTCTCACTTTGTTGCCCAGGCTGGCCTTGAACTCCTGGCCTCAAGGGATCCTACCACCTCGGCCTACTAAACTGCTGAGATTATAGGCGTGAATCACCACATATATGGTCTAAAATTCCATTTTAAATGAACGCCTTTCAATTAGTTTTACAAAAGAAAAATGAAAAAAAAATCCTCAAATATTGATAGGACATTTTCTCCTTTTTTTTCCTTTTCTTTACCAAGTCCCCACTCTCAGCCATTCCCTAATTCTGATGACAAATTTAATTGGCTCAATGGAAAGAACAAAGAGGATTGCAGGTGTTGGGAATAGAACTAACACAATTACTTGGTCAGCTCTTCTTAAATATTATTTATTGAGGACTCTCAATGTGTCTAGCACACTCAGGTGCTGAAGGAGTTACAAAAAATGCAAGAGCCATGATATCTGACCTCAAAGGCTTCCATACAGAAAATAATTGCAATATCTAATAAGTTTTAGTAGCCCTTTCCCTCTGGCCCAGCCTTTCTAAGGAAATTTCAGGAAAAAGGATCTAGCATATTGAATGTTGGGTATTCGTGCCATTGAACCTAATTAGAACCCTGGTGTGGTAAATTTTGTACACTGGTGTAAGTACCAAGCTTCACCCATTCAGCAGTGCACAGCGTTTACCCCTGCATCAATATCCAATGCCTCCCTCATTCTGCCACATGACTTCCTGGACACTGCTTCTGCAGTCCACCAAATCAATTATCTCTGCTCTAGGAGAGAAGCCACTGCTCTGCTTGTTTCCCCAGAGTCTCATCCTCAGTTGTAGCCTAGACCTCCCTCTCCTCTGCAAGTACTTCTGGACTTAGAACGCTTCTGGCCTCTGTGTTTTACAAGTTGTGTCCTTGAGTCTGTGTCCTTTAAACTGTGTGGTCAAGCCTGTGTGCTTGTACCTGCATCCTCTAGTCTGTGTCCCCAAGTATAATCCCAGCACTGGGAAGCGGAGGCTGGTGGATCACTTGAGGTCAGAATTTTAAGACCAGCCTGGACAGCATGGCAGGACTCCATCTCTACTAAAAATACAAAAATTAGCTGGGAGTGGTGGCGTGTACCATCTGTAGTCCCAGCTACAAAGGAGGCTGAAGCACGAGAATCACTTAAGCCCAGGAGGTGGAGGCTGCAGTGAGCCAAGATCACACCACTGCACTTCAGCCTGGGAAACACAATGAGACCCTGTCTCCAAAAAAAAAAAAAAACAAATAAAATAAAATATATATAATCAGAGGAGAAACCAGAAAGACCAAGAGAAATAAGAGAAAAATAAGATGAATGTAGAGTCATGGAAGCAATGGGAGGAGAGAGGAGGAGTCATCAATGAGAAAAGAACAAAGATGCCATTGACTTTGGGCACTACATTGTGGGTCTGAAATTCGTAACCCAAGAAGTTTCAGAGAAAAGAGGAATCAAGAATTGAAATATTTAGTAGATAGACTGAGAAGTCAGAGAAAGGTGAGACATTGGTTACAGACCCTTTGATATGGTTTGGCTGTGTCCCCACCCACATCTCAAATTGTAATAATTCCCACATGTCAAGGGCAGGGCCACGTGAAAATAACTGAATCATAGGGGTGGTTTCCCCCATACTATTCTCGTGGTAGTGAATAAATCTCATGAGATCTGATGGCTTTATAAATGGGAGTTCCCCTGCACAATGCCTGATGCCATGTAAGAAGTGACTTTGTTCTTCATTCACCTTCTGCCATGACTGTGAGGCCACCCCAGCCATGTCGATGTGAGTCAATTAAACCTCTTTCTTTTATAAATTAACCAGTCTCAGGTTTGCTTATTACCAGCATGAGAACATATGAATATATTCTTCTTTTGAAAAGCTTTAACTTGAGGGAAGGAGTCATGTGGTAGCCTAGAGGACAATATGGGATTAAGGGGGTTTTCCTTCAGTTTTTTATGCTCTTTATTGTTGCTACTGCCTTAAGATGGGTTCAACCTGAGCATATTAACAATCTAGGACCAAGAAGCCTATAGACATGGCAAGGTTGAGAATTCCAAAGAGGATAATAAATGGAGCATGAATCTGAAAGAGATGAGAATTGGGAATTTAGATGGAGTTTTCAGTCTTAAACTTATTTTTCTGGCTCTGGAGGAAAAGCAGCCAAGGGTAATTTGACATGTGAGAGTGTAGCCTGAGGGTCTCAGTGTCTTTCCTGAAGAAGGAGGAAAAGTTATTATCTTCTGAGAGTGAGGGGGAAAGGAATGAATGGTGAGCTGGGAAAAAGTGGTGATAACTTGAAAAAGTATAGGTAAATGGGAGAAATGGTTGACTGAAGACAAGAACAGAATTGTTTCATCATTCAAGACCCAGCTGAGACAATATGCCACCTGTAATAGTTGGTTTTCACATAGCTATAAAGAACTACCTAAGACTGGATAATTTATAAAGAAGTTTAATTGACTCACAGTTCCTCAGGCTGTATAGGAAGGATGACTGAGGAAGGCCTTAAGAAACTTACAGCTGTGGCAGAAGGTAAAGAAGAAGCAGGCACATCTTACACAGCTCGAAAGGGAGGAAGAGAGTGAAGGGAGAAGTGCTACACACTTTTAAACAACCAGACCTCTTGAGAACTCACTATCATGAGAACAGCAAGGGGGATATTCCCTGCCATGACCCATTCACCTCCCACCAGGCCCCTCCTCCAACACTGAGGATTATAATTCAACATAAGATTTGGGTGAGGACACGGATCCAGACCATGTCATCATCCAATTATGCACCTGCATGCATGGTGTCTTGAGTTTCTGTAGCTGTTCTCGACAACTTATACACTCTACACTAGTTAAGAGTGGAGAAACAAGATCATAAAATTGATGGCTATTTTGGGGGGTTGTTTATGGTTCACTGAGAAGAATTTGTGCTCCCTGTAATACATGCTGAATGAGCCTGTGATATGGATTAGTCTTTACTTTCTACCATGCTTCTGCCAACAAGATCCTGTATGGACGTACTCAATGCCCTTTTCATCAACACTGTATCCCACACAACATTCCCTCTCTCAAAGGAACTTATAGTGAAAGAAGTAAGGCCATGTGCTCATCCTCACAGAATTCATGGGTCTTACCATGTGCCCTTCAGCCAGAAATAGATCATCTCATAAATGCAGAAATGGCCCTCTAAGGCCCAGTTACAGCATAAGCTGGAAGGTAACACCTGACAAGTTTGCGCAATGTGGTATATGCAAATCAGCAACAGATAAATCACCATTTCTAAAGCTGCAGCATCACCATTTATTTGTTGGCTGTGGTATATGCTGTATTATTAGTCCATTCTCACATCATATGCAAATCACATGCTGATTTGCATATACCACAGTCAACAAGTAAATGGTGATTCTGCAACTTTGTAAGTCATTGCTCTCCAGGAGAAACCAAAACACTCCCATTGAACTAGAAGTTGAGACAGCCATCTAGCTAGTTTGAGCACTTCATGCCATTGAAAGAAAAGGCAAAGAAAACAAGAGAGATGATTGGTGTTGGTGAGATGAAAAAAGATTGTTGTTACACAATGAAGGCAGGGAAAAATAGGCCCGGAATGCAGGGGACCTGTGGGCACCTCTCAAAATGGGCATATCTGTGGTGACAGTTAATAAAGTCTGTAGGAATCCTGTACAGACAAGACTGTCAAGGTCTAGGCTACTCAGGAATAACTGTTTAGAACACCCCACTAAGTAAAGAACCTTGACTGACTGAAGTATTGGCTGAAGGAGGTATTAGCAGTAGAGGGAGGAAACTATAAATAGAACTATAACCTTGGTTGAGAATTTACACAAACAAAGACTGCAATAGATTCTTACATTTTTTTCATTCACTCTCTCTCCTCTGCCCGTCTATCTGTCTATCTGTCTGTCTGTCTGTCTATCTATCTATCTATCTATCTCATAACCTTTTTTATCCCTTTCTCTTTCTTTTACTGTTGTGATTGTGGTGGCTATCTCTCTAATTTATCCCCTAGGTTAGAAGACAACAAAATTGATTGTAAATGAACTACAGGAGGCATAACTGTTACTCAAAGATGGATGCTGTCACCAGTAAGACTCTTTTTCTGGAGAAAGTAAATACGTGTATTATAGTTATTAATAGTTACTATTAAGCCTTATGAATTTGACATTTTTAGGTCAACAAGTCAAATATCAGCAATTTCATAAGCTTTGAACTAATACGTTAGGGTAGGAAACGTGATGGTTAATTTTATGTGTCAATTTGACTGGGCCATTTTACTAGGCCCAGACATTTAGCTGAACGTTATTCTGGGTGTGTTTGTGAGGGTGTTTCTGGATGAGATTAACATTTGAATTAGTAGACTGGGTAAAGCAGAGATGGCCCCTCCTACTGTGAGTGGGTCATCCAATCCATTGAAGGTCTGATTGAACACAAGCAAGAGAGAATTTCTCCTGCCTCATTGCCTTTGAACTGGGACATTGATTTTTTCTTTCTTGCCTTCAGACTGGAACTGAAGCTTCAGCTTTTTCTAGATCTTAAGGCTGCTACCATTTAGATTGGAACCAAACCATTACAGACTGCAGATCTTGGAATTTGTCAGCCTCCATAATCCCATGAGCCAATTCCCTATAATCAATATATGTTATTGTTTCTGTTTCTCTGGAGAACCCTGACTAGTACAGGTAGAAACATCAGTTGTTGTTTGGAAATTTATGTATAAGGAAAGATGTGTATGAATGTTGAATACCAAAGTGGTAGATGTCACATTACTTGGGATTAGCTTGCTCAATGCCCATTCCAAACTTCTCTGGTCCTGTGAATGCTAAATTTCTTTAATTCTAGATCAAACTCTCTCCATCTCTTAATGCCTCAATTTCTCTTTGGTGATATGGAGGTAATAATTCACTAAGCTACTGTGACAGGCAAATGAAATAGAGGATGTAAAGTCATTCTGTAAATGTTCCCATGCTCTGCAAAGGTAAGGCATTCTGATGATCGTGACCTGAGTCTTTCCATGAAGACTTCAGAGTCAGGGATCTCAGAGGGCCTGGCATATTCCAGTGTCCTCCTGAGCGCAGGAGTTGGCCTACTGTGGGATGATGGGAACAGCAGAGGCTTCAACATAACCTCTACCTTTCGTTCTCTCATTTACTAGCTGTGTAACCTCAAGCAGGTGACTTCCTCTCTCTGAGCCTCAATTTCCTCATCATGAAAGTGGGGCCGTAGTTCCTTGGCAGAAGGCTCTTGTGCAGATAAAGAGAAATGGTGCATGCAAAGTGCCTTGTTCAGTGCCTGGCGCACAGCCACTGTTGAGAACTGAGACTTGCCCACTTCTTCAACTTCCCTCCCCCGCCATCCCAAGGCTCTGCCCTGTGGCTCAGTCCCACCCAGCTTCCAAACAGGCATCCGCTATGCTGGAGCAACAAAGAAAGAAAGGTTTCTAGGCTTTGTCATTTACTTTCAGCATAGCTGCTATTTAAGACAGATGTACCACCATATCAAGAATCTTCCAATGAGCAAGTGGTCCAAAATCAGTTCCATTTATCCAATTGATTCAACTGATACTTATTGATTTCCTTCTGCGAGCTTCATATGGGGCACTCCCGGAGGAAGAAAGGCTCTGGGGAAGAACAGGTCACTATTATTTCTCTGGCAAGAGCTACAGAGAGGAAAACACATTGCACATGATAAGGCTGTCAGAGGACAATTGTTTCTAGGGCCAAGTGATAAGGAACAAAAGGGCATCTCAAGCCTCAATTGGGGGCATTGGCAGCCTCCTGGGCAGCGGAAACATCTTGCCAACACAGCCCTGACACAAGCAGAAAGCCGGCTTGGCCCACCAGATCGCGCTGAAGTTCTCCATGTGCCAGGAACATGAGGCATTGAATGAAATCCAGGTCATGCACCTGGGTGGCAGAAGGTGACAATACTGAAGACAATGAGTACCGTCCCCGGGGCCCTAACATCCTCCCTGGCACGTGCATTTAAAAAGTTTGGAGATGAGCGAGTTAGGCCAGCTGTGGGCTCCAGGAAACCCTATGCAATTACCTGGGGAGAGAAGAGGTGCTTAGCACGAAGGAAGGGTGCCGGCAGCCCTTGGCTTTGGCACTGGAAGTGAACACATATCAGGCAGCTGTCCATCCTGGGAACACATCCTGTCACTACCGACTAGGTCTTGCTCACTTTCTGTGGCTGACCTGCCAGCTCTCCAAGCCACCAGCAAAGGCTATGTGATGGCAGACATACACCAGAGGACTCAGCATGCTTCACAGCTGACTTCTTAGTGAGTAAGAACCTCAGGGAGTTAGGTAGACAACCTACAAGTTCAGCAGCACCACTGGAAATGATGCCATAATGCTTGAGCATCCTACAAAAAGAGGATGAGAATCAGAAGACATTCAAGGCGTCCTTCTGAATTTCTGTGAAGTTCAGATCCATTATCTCTTCTGACAGTAATGGCTTTAATAACCCAAGAGCAAATATGCTAAAGATGGTTAAAATGAGTAATCCATGGTCACAGCGATCAGCTTAATTTTAGTTCTGTTCACTTAGATAGGGCCAAGTTAAAACTCTTAGACACACTGGGACCATTGAGTCATTGAGTATTTCTCAGCACAATTCTAGATTAAGCTCTTTCTACAGAAAACCACATGTTCATTACACAGTGCAGGAAGGCGAGAAGAAATACCCTTGAATGTGGGGAATGGAGTTAAGGGATAGAACTGCAGAACAGGGTATCCCTCGGTATAGACAAAATCCTAATACACAGTAAATTGTTTTCTTCTCCCTTTTTCCCTTGAGTCTCAAACAATACTGGTTCGAAATCCAATAGGCAGTGAAGTTCCAGACACCCAGTGCTATATTGGGAAATCCGCATTGAACAGGAAGCACCCACGTAGCTGTGCAGACTCTACGCCACTACCTGGGAAGTTCATCTTCTACAGTAGGGCACTTTGCATTATTCAGAAGCATAATCAGCTGCTGAGTATGAGTGAAGTCAGAAACTCATCATCCCTCTTGTCTGTGTAAAATCCTCCCACCAAGTATTTCTTAGCACCCTCTGGCATGTCTTTAATGTTTGTGAATAATTCTGGGCTTGTTCTCCCACAGAACTCTGCTGAGTGTCTGCCGGGTCTCCACTGTGAAGAGGCTGCTGTCTAGGGCCTCCTCTGCTGTCTAGGGCCTGTATTCCTGAGTCTCTAAATCTGTGCCTGAAGGCTATGTCTCCCCAGTCCTCAATGAACCAGATCCAGCCTGGTGCTCTGAAGAAACGTGGACATGGGGAGGATACCGCTCCTTTAGGAAGGGGTGGAGCTGGACAGCACTCCATTGCCACCATGTCTTTCCTCTGTCCCCAGGTGTCTTAGCATCTCAGACTTCCTACTCAAGGGCCCCATTCTGGGTCCTCCTCTCATGCAAAGCAACTCACCCTGGGACACCTGGGGGCCCCAGTGTCTCTTGTCCATTCTCAGATTAAACTCAGCCAGGACCTCACTGCTCTAAGAAACCCAAAAAGCACCCAAGGACCCACAAGGCAGACATTTAGAAAAGACTCACGGGAGGTGGGACTTGAACAGGATTTTGAAGCAAAGGAGACAAATAGAAAAGAGGATGAGAAGACGGTACAAGAACTCAAGGATGTACCGTATCTGCTTTGTCATTGAGAAGAGAAAGGAAGAGATGACAAAGGAAGCCAATGGTTCCTAGGAGCCCAGCCCCAGCAGGCTCTTTCTCCATGTGCTATTTCATTTAATCCTGAAAACAACCTTATGCATTCCTATCATTGGTGCTTTACAGATGAGAAAACCAAAGCTTTGACTGATTAAGTCATAGCCTTTCTTAAAACCATGGACTATACTTTGGGAAATGATACTCCAGAGAAGTTATTCTCAACCACAGAGTTTGGATCTGGGGGAATAGGGGCTGAGCATGGACTAGAGGAATGAAGACACTTGGCTTCTGGCTTTTTGCATGCCAGTTGGTCCACACCACAGAGGTCTTTTGGGCATCACTATATCTGCAAGATGATTGTTGTTTCTTCGCAGGCCAAGCAAGGTACCAAGTGCCAAAATCTTAAAAGAGAGGGCATTGGATAGAAAATATTGGACAACCTCTTTTTCAAAGAAGATCTTTAGAAAAAAAAAATAAAGTTATTAACATCTCTGTTTCTAAATATAACCATTTTTATATCTCCCCTGGAGCTGGTTCACAGAAGAAGATACCCCATTTCATGGCTTTCTTTGAATTGGAATATCTAACTTCAAACTAGAGGAATTAGTCAAAGTTCTTTAATGCCCTAAACCATGCATAGGAATGGAACTCACCAATATAAGGGACAGGCAAGCAGATTTCTGGGTTCTTTAGTCATTGATGCAGACACTGCATTACTGAGTGTCCTCTATGGGACAGCATCATTCCAGGTGCTGGGCTAGGGGTTGAAGCAAGATGCAAGGATAAATAACTCACGGTCCCTACCTTCAAGAGAATTGCTCTCAATCTCTCTCTCTCTTTTTCCTCAAAACAGCTTTGGTCCCCACAAAACACAAGATGTCCCCTGATATGGTGACATCATCAGGGCATCTTCCCTTATTGGAAACATTCTGGCCCATTTATACCTCTGGCCCATTTATACCTCAAAGTTTTTCAAACTCACTGGCAGTTCTACTCCTATACCCAAGTTTTAAAACTGGTACACCAATGGGTTAACACAATTCCACTGATGAAACAAGGAAACATTCAACAAAGCTTTGCAAATTCCAAACACAATTTTCTCTGTATACAAATAAACCTGGAAGCATGGATTGGAACAAAGGTGACTGTGTAATACAATCCTCTCTGTGCAAATAAGAATGTGTGAGTGGGGTGATGTGCTTTTTGCCCAAAACTCCTATCCAAGGGAGTTGGGTGATGTTTTGGCCTTTGACCACAGTTTTCTGGGGGGTCAGCAGCATCCCAACACCTTGGGAGCAGAATGAGCTGCTTATAGAGACTCAAAATCAAGGCTGTTTTCTTGTATGGCAGAAAGTAAAGAGTACTGGACCAAGGTTCAAATAACAGCGATTTGAAGTTTTGAATTTGAATCACAGCTCTGCAACTCATTAGCCATGGGTTCCCAGGCAACTCATATAAGCACTTGGAAATCAGTTTTTCTATCCATAAACGGGGTGGAGGAAGGGGGCAACAATGCCAGCTCTGATGACCTCAAAGAAATATTGTGAGACTCTAAAGATATATGCTTGAAATCATGCTGTAAACTGCCTTATGCACCCCAAATATAAGACAGTCCCATCATTATTACTGTAAAGTAGCTACCAGGGCCAAGTGCAGTAGCTCACGCCTATAATCCCAGCATTTGGAAGGCTGAGATTGGTGGATTGCTTGAGCCCAGGAGTTTGAGACCAGCCTGGGAAACATGGCAAAATCTGATCTCTACAAAAAATTTAAAAAAAAATAGCTGGGAGTGGTAGTGCATGCCCATAGTCCCAAATACTTGGTAGGCTGAGGTGGGGAGGATCACCTGAGCCACCATATGTCAAGGATGTGGTCAGCCATGACTGCGCCACTGCACTCCAGCCTGGGCGATAGACTGAGACTCTGTCTCAAAACAAAACAAAACAAAAAAACAAAGAACAGACAGACAAACAAAAGTAACTACCTGCTAAATAGAAGGCCAGACCAACAAAGAGATAGGCAATGATTTGTGAATTCAGTTGAGTCCAGACATTCTGCTTCCATCTAGTGTCAACTGAAGAATGTCACATACATGCTTGTTATTATTAGGTATAATGCTCAAAGAGCAATTTGGACTTAATTTTCATTCTTATCAAAAATTTGACTTCTTTTCTTGTACTACAGTGAGAGGAATCTGCAGGCCAGAGGCCCCTTAAGGCCAAGGAAGGAAGCCTAAGCTTTATTCCATCCCAGCACTACTACATTGATATGAACGAAAGCTCTTACAGGAAGCTGAACAAAACTTCTACTACCGTCCCTTCTGTCCTGGGCTCATGATTCCCACGCCCTGCAGCAAAGCTGGCTGCTGCCATGAGAACAGGTCCTTTGGTTTCACAGAGGACTTTGAGCAACTACACCCTTCCTATTGTATGATTAATAATTTACCCTTAGTTCCCCCAAAGCAGACAGGAGCTCAGTCTTATAAAATACTCATCCAAACACCATACCAATGGTTTTCTGTTGGCCAAAGAGAAAGTGTCAATTCCTCAGCTAGGTATGCAGCCTCACAGTTTGTTCTCCATCTGGCCTTTCAGCCCACACCGATTACATCTATATCTCTATTAATATCTCTTTCCACCTACCCACCTAGTTTCCTACCTATCTACTCTCTCTACCTTTTCATCCATCAGATACATAAATAATAATGAGAAGGAATTACTCCAAGTTCCAGAGGGACACACTGATGAAATTGTACCTGAAACAATATATATTTGTGTGAATGGCATCTAAACAATGTATATTTATAATTAATTTATGCATTGATCGACTCTAATAGCCACACTACACTTACTCAGATATAAAACACAATTGCTCAGATATGGCACATACACTTTCAGTGTGATCAGAAGAAGCTTTTGTCAGCTTTATCTTCCTTTAAAGTGATGATTTCTTGTTTAGAAAAGTTGGATTTGAGCTCCCTTTTTAGATCATTCTGACTTGCAGAGATCTCCACTTGCCTTGTAATCCCCCAGTACTCATCTGTAGTTCACACGCAGTTTTGTGTTATCTCTCAGGAGGTTGGGCGTCCACTTTCTGTCTTTGTCTTAGTTCCTGGGGAGTTTGCATCCACATTCAAATGGTCAGGTAGCTACAGAACACCCCCAGGAGGTGCCCACCTTGTGTGGATTCTCCTGCCACCACTACACTGTGCTTGTGGGTCCACTCCCGCTGCCTTTGTGAATTCACATTCTCATACTGTCAATCTAAGATGCATGCTCAAATGCCCACTGACCAAAATTTGCTTTACATCATGCCTTCAATGGGTAGCCTCCAGAGTTTACACTCATCCGAAAGCTGAGATCAAAACACCATCATCTTCAGCTCTAGTTCACAGTCCTTGTAGATAGTCCAGCGAGCCTTGACTTGGCTTACATTTGGTGCCCACTCGACTCTGTCTTTGGTCCATTTGTGACTTCCATCTAGATTGCTGTACTTTATCACCTTTCTTATCAGAGTCTGACCCTGCTTCAAAATCCAGTGTAAATCCCACTTCCTCTGAGAATCTTTCCCTGTCCACTTACAGCCAGATCCGACATAGTGGAAGCAACCACAGCACTTTCATCCTCTGCTCTAGTTTGACACTTACTATGCTAGTACCTATCTGTTGCTGGTTTTTTTTCTCTGATAATAGTGCCTGAAAGGCAAGGACTGTCAGCCCCTATATAACATTTGGCTCCTGGTGAGTGAGAGCAACTCCATTCTGGGTGTGATGACACAGGAATCTTGTAGGGCTGAGAAGATGAAATGCAGAAGTGTTCAGTGGAGGCCACACGGTGACCATGAACTCCCCCATTCCTACTTTTATGAGGAATGCTAGTTCTGGGACCCCAGAAGAGCCTTGATCATAGACACTTTGATTATAGGGACTCTTTGGAGAAAATAATACCATGCCCCTCTTTGGCCAAACGAGGCTATTAAAGCCAAGGCAAGGGTGACATGCAATTAGTAAAACAACAGAGGTGAAACAGAATAAATAAAAAGCCACAACCATCCAGAATGCACAGGACAAAGTTAAGTTCCTCACTGAAGAGTCTGAAGATTTAAAGAACACCATTCTTTTTTTTTTTCCTATTTCTAGAGTCAGGGTGGTGGGTCTCACTCTGTCACCCAGACTTGAGTCCAGTGGTGCCATCACAGTTCACTGCAGCCTCTAACTCCTGCCTCAGCCTCTCAAGTAGCTGGGGCTACCGGCACGTGCTGCCATATCCAGCTATTTTTCAAATTTATCTGTGGAGATAGGGTCTCACTAAGTTGCCCAAGTTGGTCTCAAACTCCTTGGCTCAAGTGATCCTCCTTCCACTTTCCAAAGTGCTGGGTTTACAGGCATGAGCCACTGCACCTGGCCAAAGCATCATTCTTAATATCGGCTATCACTGTCACCAATATTTACTGAGTATCTTCCTTAGTCTAGGATCTCCAGAGTCAAGGTAATGAAAAAGAGAAATTGACCAAGCAAATCCACCCCTAGTTCAATAGGAGAAGCAGAGGTATCACTGTATGGGAACTGTCCAGAAACCAGCTGAGGCAGATGACCCTGGAGATGCAGTGTGGTCCATGGGGGAGGGAACTGGCTTGCCATTTGGGATCTGTCCCAAATTAGCTGTGCCATCTTGGACTGGTTCTTTTACCCCTCTGAACTTCAGCTTTCTTATCTGGAAAATAATGTGATCATCTTTTTTAGCTTGCACATTTTAAGACTGTTTCTCATGTAGTATGTGGATGATGGGACCCCAAGCTCTTCATTCTCTGGCAAAAATTAAATGCCCAGTGCAGCCAACCTTGTGTCTGTGTGTAGCTGGTGTTTACATTAAAGCCCCTCCATCTTAACACTAAATAATTCCTGAATGTGAAAAAGGAGGCACTCACTCATGTCTTCCCAGCGCTTCCACGCCCTTCCACCCATTGTCTTGACTTGATCTACTTTTCCCTTGCTTTGAATCTTATTATTTCAGGGAGGGAGAAGATATGCTCAATTGTAAAAGGCTGTGTTAATTGTATTTCTCAGCTCATATCACATTATCCTCATCACACCCTTAGAAGGCCCCTCTCCTGTTTATGTACTTATTTATTAATTGTCTTCTAACTCTACTCTTCACTCCTATTTCCACCCCCAAGAGCAACCATCTAATGGATTTTATATACATCATTTTTCTTGGTTGTGCCCTTATAATATGTGAATATTTGCTTTGTATTTTTAAACGTCTGCATGTCCCTACATGACACTTTGCTCCTGGTGAGGGAGATCTGCTCTTTCTAGGTTGTATACTAAGTACCAGGTTTTACATTTCTATTTTCCTCGCAAAGCTGTTTTCACCATGAAACAGCTTTCCTGTCTATTTTCCTGGTTGTGTATTTTCTATATACAACTAAGTTGTATATTTCTATTTTCCTGGTGAAGCTGGCGAGAGAATCCCTACTTCCAAGTCCCTTCCTCTCCACCACAGATGTGTTCAAGCAGAGGAGATCTGCCAAAACCACACTTTTCATTAAGTGAAAGAGCACATATGATTCACCCATAAAGCAAAAGGAAGGGGGCATGATGGCATAGTGATTAACAAGACAAGCTCTCGAGTCAAATGTGCTTTAGTCTGAAGCCTGCTTTTCCACATTTATATAACTGCAGGCCAATTACTCAGCCTCCCAAAAATCTCCATTTCTTCATCGTAAAATAAGGATAAGAGTAAATCATGAGGTGATGGTAAAGATTAAATAAGACAGGCTTAGAAAAACAGGGGCAGGCCCCCAGTACATTCTAAACGAATGACAACTGAATTTAGTAATAAATACTTATTGGAGTGCTCACAGATGCCAAGCCCTGCAGGTCCTGGGCAGGAGAGAGAGCTTAGAATGAAAGAATCAGGAAGGTAAGAACTTTAAAGGCATGTCTGGGAACACACAAAATTATACAATTGAAGTCTAGCTATTAACCCTTTAAGTCCAAGGGATACAAGATTCCAGTGAAGACAACAAATGTCATATTGGTCTTTTTCTACACTGGCACAGAACAATGAAAGGAAAAGAACAGTCTTCCATGTGTGAAACTTCTTTTTTTAAGGTTTAAATACTTGGAGGCATAGGCTTTGTGTCCACCTAGCTTTCCCCACTTTCAAATGAGAGCCTCTCACACATGCAAATCACCACCTGTCTGATATCAACTCTGTCAAAATCACCACCTGTCTGATATCAACCAGGCTATCTCTATTCAGAGGCTTTTTATCCCAGGAAGCTTAGAGTTATGGAAAGTTGGCCAGAGCCGGGGAATGGTGGAGTCCTTAGAGACCATCTGCCCTACCCTTCCTTTGCACATGAGGACTCTGAGTAGATTAAGCAGCTTCCATCACCGTGAGTATTTTGTGTAAGGTATTCCAACAGATATACAACATTTATACAAATACAAACTGCTGTGAGTGATACTTAGCACGTTCAGGTGTTGCCTCCAAGTTTATGGGCACCTGCATGGAGACAGCAGTGAAAGCCATGCACGACCTTACCTTAGAACCAAGAAATACTCCATAATCATCTCTGGTGTCCAAATACCTAGGAAAGAATGTGACCTAAACTTAGTATATTATGCATTCTTCAGTCCCAGAGCATATCCCATCCTGCCATTGATTTAAGCCTTTAAAGGGCATGCCCTGGGGAAACAATGATCTCAGTCATTGCCCTTCAGCAATATGAACTCTGGACTGTGTATCTAAAACAGCTAGAGCCAGGTGCATCAGAAAAGTGACGCCCAAAGCCACAGGGATCACAGCATGATTACAAAAACCACAACCTGTAGCATTAGCTCAGAGAAGCGAGTTGAGTGCTTCCTCAAAGAAAAGTCTTTTGATGTGCCTAATGAGTCATATGAAATCAGGAAATATGTTATTCTTCTATTTATACTTTCCAGAGTGGCTTAACTGTCTTTATTAACTGCTGTTAGCACAACAGGTTATCGATTGACTTTTAGCAGAATGATAAACTTATCTTTTTTCATTGTTTCTTAATATAGTACTGTTTTTGTTACCCTCTTTTAAATATCTGATCAGTATCTACAGATATTCAACCTCCAAAGTGGGACTTAGAAAAGTCAATACACACATAATTAATCCTAAACAGCTGATGTCCATCAGTGGTGGACATTGGCCAATGAACCGTGATCATAATTAATGTTAAATGTATAAGAAAGAACAATTTGACTTTATATTGTTCATGCTAGGCAGCTAGATGGAACAAATACATAAAATCTTCCAGAAGAATCTTGAAATAGATACATTTTAGAGTTTCATATGCCTCAGCACTCTACTTGTTCAAGATACATATAGGGAGTTGTGAAAATGTGTCATATTTTGTTCTGATTAATTTCAGGTTTTATAAATTTCTGCCTAACAAATAAACTGCATTTATTAAGACATAATTAGCCTGTTTCCACATTTAATCAACTAAGACATATATAACTGTAATCAAATCTTCAGATCAGCATGATAATCAATGTTATCAAAACTGAATTAATTTAACTCTAATCAAAAGCAAAAATACCATGACATTCTGGTTAATTCATGCAGTTTTATTTTGGGAAATGTGTAATGTCTGTTGGACTTTTTGAAATAATGAAAATTATTCAAAAATCTCTCTTGCTTCCTTTAAAGACCTCCTATGGGCTCAGGTCCCCCAGGGATGAACCATGGAGTTCGTGTTTCATAGAGGTCCCTCCCAGTAGTAGAATTCACATAGCCTTGAATTGGAGAAGGAACACTCTCTCTTATTTCTGTATTTGTAGCTCAAAAGCAGTGCTTCCGACCAAGACACAAGCCCAATGCTTACCTTTCCAATGATTCAATTTCTACATCTGAAAGTGGGAAAAACTATGAGATAATTTAAGAAGAGAAAAAGAAAAAAGGAAGGAAGGAAGGAAAGAGGGAGGAAAAATTTGCACCTCAGGGCTTAGCCACAAGTCTACAGGAAAAAAACAATTTGGGTGTTCTGAGTTCAGAGAACACTTTAGGATATTGCTAGTTCACAACTTCTGATCACCAGAGAAATTCAACCTGTTTGAGGATTCAAAGAATTCCAAAAATTCAACGAGAGTAGATTAGTTCAAGTTATTTGAATTCAATAATCTTCAGGAAAAAAAAAAGAGTGTAATTGCAGAGGGAGAAATTGTTTTGAATTCTGGACCAGTGAACAAAGCCAAAAGTTTTTACTTGAGCCCTAAAGAGTTTCAAATTGTATTTCAATTAAAAATAAAAACTTGCTTAATTATGTCCATATCTACTTCTTTTGCAGTTTATATTGTAGTTGTTTGGGGTTACTTTCCTTAGAAAACAGCACTTGTGCCTTGATAGCTAATGAAAGGGATACTTTAAAAAGTGTACTCACAGAGAGAGATTCAACATGGCCAATTAGCAGCAGCTCAGGATCATAGCTCCCAGTGAAAGCGCAGAGAGCGAGTGGACGCCACATTTTCAGACGAATTTTTATTGCCCACGGACCAGGAGATACCCGGGGGAGGCCGGTGCCGCCATTTTGCAGGCGCCCCGGCGCGGCGCTTCTCAGTCCGGAGTATACTGGATTGAGTGCCCTAAAGCTGGCATTTGGAGCTCCGGGAAGGCAGAGTCTCCCATTCAGCTGATTGAAAAGCGGACTGAAGAGGGGAACCACACTGGGAGATTCCTGGGCAGAAAAGCGCCACAAATCTCAATGCCGCTGTTTCAGTAGGCGTAGTGGATCTCCACAGGGGAAGCCTGGTCCCACCCCGACAAAAAAAAAAAAACAGCAATTGGAACTGCTGAGAATTGAGAGTCTCCCAGCAAGCATCGCAGAACCTGGGAAGGTCCAGCTCTGTGGGGGAGGGACGTCCGCCAAAGAAAAACTAAGAAACAGAAAAAACTTTACCACCAACAAGCTGGACGTCC